>KB300908.1:211296-246925 GCA_000328365.1 Capitella teleta
TATTTATTTTAATTTTTCTAATAATTGTTCATGTATTTTGAATAATATCGACTGCATAGTAATTGTTTAATGCATCAAGATATTGTGCAATCCTGATATTGATGGTCTGAATTTTTGGGTTTTCCCCTAATTTACATCAACTTCACAGGACGTACTACACCGTCATACAGACGAACTGTATTAAGTATTTTCGTTGCTATGACAAGAATAGTTCGCTCACAAATTCCAGGCGGCGCCACTGGAAAAGTGACGTCATCGCTTCATGTGGTCTTTCACGATTTCACGTTTCCCGCTGAATCATAACGCACTCCTCTTTTGGAACTTCCTATTTCAGGTAATTTCAGTTACCCGTAGTGGTTTACTATATCATTAATGTATTAACATTGTATTACATGTATTAATATCTTTTAATATCTCTATACAAGTTATGCTTCTTAATAATTCACTTGTGATTCAAAGAGAAACAGATCGCCAGGGCACCTAAGATCATGATGATGCTTCCTGAATGTTATTCCATGTAGCTCTAAGAATATAATACTCTAAAATAAGTTTGATTGAGATGGGGTAACAAAATCAATTAGATATCACATAATTAAATTTATAAGTTTTTCTATTCTCCATTCTTAACTGATTTTCACTACAGATGTTGAATGGACGGAGAATTCTTCGATTTTGAATAATAATAATAATAATAATAATAATAATAATAATAATAATAATAATAATAATAATAATAATAATAATAATAATAATAATAATAATAATATTATTATTATTATTCGAAATCGAGGAGTTCTACATCAATTCAACATCTCTTATTCCTTCAGTGGGAAACCGCAGAAACTGTGTTACTTTATTTCATTGTAAGCACATGCCATCAAGCGGGATATGTGGATTTTTCTTTTGTCTCACATTTCACAGCAGTTGATAAGAAAATGAAATATTTAAAAAAAAGGAGAAAAAGAGTAGATATGCATGAATATTTTTTATTTCATTTTTTTTTTTTTTTTTGCACCAGTAATAGGGTCGTTGAACCAGATTGGAATTACATAACTTCAATAGAATTACATAACATCTCATATAATATATATATATATAAGAGAGAAAAAAAAAAGAAAGAAAAAAAAGTCACTCTTTTTCATTTTAAAATATTTCATCAAATTTCTTTGCACAACACTTTTTATCTTGAGTTTTTTTTTCCTTCTTCAAACTTTTCACTTTTTCTCAATCTTTCAATTCAACATTCAACTAAAGGCACAAAAATAAGCTTTGCTCTATTTCAACATTGTCTTGATATTTCAATAAGCAATCATTGCCACAGCAACCCAAAGCCCTTTACGTTGCCATGGTGATACATATTATATACAATATGGAAGCATACATTAATTTGGTTGAAAAAATAGAAAAAAAGATAATAAGGAAACAGACATAAGCAGGGTAAGCCTTCGAAGGTTGAAACAAATCCACTAATTAAGAAATTAATCAGTGATAATTAACACTGTTTCATTCAAGAAAGTATTAATCATGGTTAACGTGACATAATCTTGGGTTTACTTTCAAAGAGGTTGTTTTTCAAAGTATAATTTATTTACAATTATCAAACCAAAGTTCTCCAGATATAATCAAGCCCTCGTTAAACAAAATGACTAGCAAAAACAAAAAAAAAAGATTATTTTGATTGAAAGTAGAGTGAAAGATTTCAGCAGTATTTAAGATCAGAGAAATAAGAATTCAGAAAAAGAATCTTAATTTTTATCTTATTCAACTTGAGACCAAAGATGAGACCCTCCGAATAGATATAAAGCTACAAGGCGGAATGCTTGTAGAATTCACACAAAAATATGAGCAAAGATGAAAACAAAAAAAAATTAATTTACAAAATTATGTAATATTTTGATAAAACTTTTACTTACTTTTCAAGCCCAAAGCCAAAAAGATAGAAATAAAAAACCAGAAGAAAGAATGTTTTATAACATTTTTTTCTTTTAATTAGCAGGATTAAATGACCGAACTATAAATAGATCAAATGTGTGCGGATTTCTAAATCGCCATGGCAACATATTCTGTAGCGATTTTTTGGGTTATAGATAAGAGATAAGAAAGGGGGAGAGGGATATTAGGCTGACGATGAGTTGTTGTGTGGACTTTGATTCTTTAGGGTCACAGTCGGTTTCTTCGATCTGGTCATTCGGTCAAGTTCTGCAGCCGCGTCTCGATTTACTGCGGAGCGATCTGGAAATATATTTAAAAAAAATTATTATTCTAATTAAAAAACAAAAGAAAAAAACGAAAAAAAAAATATAAAAAAATTGCCTGAATTTTTTTAAATAGAAAACAAATCTGAAAGAGAATAAATTTGTTAAGGGGGGAAAAATTTAACAATGAAAATAATGAATAAAAGAGTTATATAAAATAATAAATTCAATTCAATTCAATTAATCAACAAATACCGGTATAAAATTACAAAATAATAATAATAATATATACAAATCAAACAAATTAAATAATAAAATACTATGCACAAAATGAAATTCTCACTAAAGCTTCGAGCTTGAGGAATTCGTGGTGAAGGCACAGAGCGTTTTTTTAGGTGCAACGTGACCAGGAAGTGAACTGAATTCTGGGAATAATTCAACCAACTTGATTAAATTTCTACTTTCTACAAAACCCCTGTACAATCAACCAATTAAATATTCCACCGCTACTCAAAATTGACCTCATTTTCCATGCTCCCTTGTTTTTCAATTCCTGCAAATCATTTCAATCTCATTTAACTCAGCTAATTGATAAGAAAATTAAAGGAATTCTCGAATTGGATGGTCGCATACAGAGCAAAATTCAACCACCAGACATGTATGCAGGCTTCTGTTTTCATGAAAAGCTGATTTGTCCACACAAAAAAACCCAAAAAAACAAAACAATAAACAACAAAGTCAAAGAATTGAGTAAAGCTTGAAATGGTAACTCTCAGTAATAGGCTTTAAAAGGCCTCACTCAAATTGAATTGAAAATCATCACATTTCTGTTAATGTGGGATTAATAAGACCAAGTGATTAGAATTTAAACAGCATGCGCAGGGGCAAATGAAGAGACCAAAGTAAAAATTGTTTGCTGGCTAAAAGAAAAAAAAAGAAAAAGAAAAAAAAAAAAAAAAAAAAAAAAAAGAAGCACCAGAAAACAAATTTATCCTTGATATCACGAAATATAATAGATGATGATTCCGTCTCGTCCCCTCCCCAAACCCTAACGGGTGTCATAATAGAATGCTTCCGAACCAATACCTGTGGGTTTCCCTGGCGTAGCAGGCGTTTCAGCCCCTGCTTTCTTGGTAAGTAGACTGTTGAAGAAATTTGCCAGGACGTTTTCATTGCCGGGAGCTCCACCCTGCTTGCCAGCCTCCATCTGAGGAATCGAAGTTGAGATGTGTGACAATCAATGGAATAATTGACCAAGAGACCTTTTTTGGTGAAGGTCCAATGCCAGCGTTTGAAGGTGAACTAGTGACACGTGGAGATGTGTTGGACTTCTGTACACTGGAGCCGCTTCTCATCGGCGATTCCTGTTCAGTAGAAAACAAAACATATTCACTCTTAGATTGCATTATCAACATCTGATGATAATCTGTTCCTTAGAAAATAGAACTAAAAAAATAAAAAAATAAAGAATAAATCTGTGGGGTACAAAACAAAATTTTTCTAATCTTCTTCAGTCCTGTTGCACAGAGAGTGAGTTTTTCTCGCGTACCCTATTTCCGCCAGGGGCAGCAGATGGCGTTGGCGTTTTGCTGAGTTGTGTCTGAAGTTTCATAAGGAAGAGTTGTTCGTCTTCGGCTGCTATCTCTGCGTCTCTCTGCATGGGTTTGCGACTCATGGGTCTGGCAATGACGTCCTCGTAGGGGTCGTTGGGTGACATGCCGCTCATGTTCTCATACAAGATGCTTATCTTCTTCTCGTTATCCCAGCCAGTCGGGCTATTTTGATGAAAAAAAAATATATAATAATGAAAATTGAAGAGCAAAAAATCTTTGCAATATTTTTTCTTTTTGTCTTTTTAACAAAAGCGAGACTCACATGAAGACTGAGTCACGTTCCACGACTTGTGCATCGGCAGTGAACGGGAAGCCGTATATCCTGTGTGCAATGTATTTGTTTAAGAGGTCGCAGTTCCTGTCATCACGAACGGACGTGTAACATAGCGCAGCGCCATCTGCAGGAGAAAAGAGGAGGATGAGAGAACTAGGGAAGATGGCGTTGAATCGACGCACAGTTCAGACAGAACTTCCTAATATGTTGTTGAATAAAGTCGAAATGCTCTTCACGGTAATCATGCTCTTTCTCTAGTGATGAGATGGCATCAGTCTGGAAGAGTGACAACATAAAAACAAAAGTTTAATCAACTACTAAACCGCATGAGAGAGGAACATAACTTTTGTTTTCTGAAGACGCACTTACTTTAGTAAGAATTACAATGATAGGAATTCCCAGGTTGTGTGAGAGAGTACTCTCTGAGAGAGGCAAGAGGACTTTCTCATCCTCTGTTTTATGCGGGGCGGGATGCAAGGGGTTGTCCTCGGTCCTCCGCGGTTTTGAGGACGCACTGTCCTCTGGTTTCGTGTAATCTTGAAAATGCCGGACAACTGCGAAATTAACAAATCAGTATTTTGAGGAAATGTTTGCTGATGTAACTAACGGCTTTCTTTATATTCGTTTAACTGATCTTTGGGTAACTTCAGCCGGTCGACATGCGTAGTGAGCACCTCCGCCCAGTTTTGAAGCGATTCCATGACGCTCCAAGGGTTATTCAACGACGCCACGAGTAGCACAAGCGTGTGCGCAAAATTATCTTCATTCAGCGCAAATTTGAGCAACCCACGATGGTGCAGGTCGCCATCCAACAACCAGGCACCCAGCCGCGTCTGATCTGTGGACAAATTAAAAAGATCAATAAATAAAAAATGACTAAGTCAATGATTGAGCAAATGCAAATGTGAAAAAAAAAAAGCAAAAAAAAGCAGTTTATTGGTGGTAAAAATCAATAAATAAATGACAGCTGTATAACAATAACCCCTGGAAGAAATGAAACAAACAGAACAAACAACACGCACCATCTCGATACTCATCCTTGACGTTGATGTACAAGTATTCCAGGCCAGACCCTTTTTTGGGATCCTCGTTTCCTTGGAGACGTGAAACGAGGGTAGTTTTACCAGATTCATTTTCACCTAAAGAGAGCAAAAAAAAACCCCAATGGATCAATGATCAAGAAATGCGATCAATTTATTCTTCATTGCAACCTGATGCACACAAAGCCAATTGTACATAAATCACAAAATGGCAACCGCAATAATGTGAATGTTTGCACTGGAGGAAGGGCTAATTACAGCAAGAGCCTAATTGGCAATTACAACGGCACAAAGCATGAAGCCAACAGAGCGGAAAGGAACACGTGATGCGATTCAATGGCTTCGGTAGTTTTGCTGCACTAACACTCAAGTGTACAGAGTTACCCCCGACTGTATTATACAAATGCCAAGGGGTTTCTATAGGCAATATTATCATTGACAGTCGTTGTATATAAAATAGTAATATATAAAATGAGAAGAACTCACCCAGGACTAGAATGTTCTTTGTAGCTTGGAGTTTTGTAGCGGATCTAGATTGAACTTCACTGAGAATACTGGCCCTGGAAGAATAAGAAGATGATTATCACAACACTATCATGCATGCATGCAGTCTGAAATTATTCACAATCGCATATTTCACCCAGGAGATCATTTAACAAGGCAATGTGAATCTATAAATACTGAAATTGTGTGCTTTTGAACTGAGCAATTGGCCACCTATCCCCAGCCAAGCAAGGCTTTGTTTCCCTGAAGAAAAAGCAGCGACCTGACCCAAATGAAAGAAGCAATGTCTGCTCTTATGTAATCTTTGATTCGTATGTCTGCAAGTGATGCCCCCACTTGAACTCAGTCATATCAATATATATATGACACAGATATTGAACACATTTAGAGAGAATGAAATTCCTTTGAACAGAAACCATGCCAACACATGACAACAAGATATACTAACTAGTGCATACAGAGCAAATTATTGCAAACAAATAATGCCCCACATGATGTGAATGATATAGCAGCCCAAATGGAAAACAAGACATTTTGGAGAGCAGGCAAATCTTGAGCTTGACAAAATGCATGAAGAATATTGCTGCGATTGATCCCTAAAGTAAAGGAGGTCAGAGGTCAGGGGGCGTTAGGTACAATTACAGTGATACATTGAGAAGGACAAAGAACAGAAGCAGCAATAATGGCATCTGGAGACAGAAACTGATAAGTGATGCGGTATAATAATTCGCTAATCATTTAACTCATGCATTCACAGATTATAATTGAAAACTGTGATCATTTGGCATTCAATGCATGCGCTTGAGTAAATCAGATTTAACAGCGAATTTTGCTGCACTGCATTTGGGTGATTTAGGCCTTTATCACGCTATTTGTCCTTTTCACCATTGAGCTCGTGTCAATAGTGCACAACACCATGGCATTTGTTAATTTTTTAGATCAACCTTTCAAATATTAATAAAATTAAGATGTGAAAAAAGTTAAAATTATATTCTTGGTTAGCTGGCATATAATTTACAATAAATGTGCTCATGGCTAATAATATTGTTTAAGACACTCATGCACGATTTCCAGAAGCTACTGTGAGATAAATCCACCTGATATATGATTATTGCATCCAGGATGCTCCATCAATGAAATGAAGCGATACACTTCAAAGGATCTTTAATTGCGTGGATCATAGAGTGAGATACATGGGCTGGGGTGGCATGCGATTTCAGACATCTTACTAGTGGCAGTAGTGCTAGGATCAGGGTATACTGACTAGCAGGTTACTCTGCAGATTAGTACAAGCCTTAATGCCTTATCATTAATAGACTATATATCCATTGTGCTGAAATTGGCAATCAATGGTTCTTCTTTACATGTTCTCTTCTAAATTAAGGCCTCTGGCGTCAGCTATTAAAGGTAATTGAATTCACTACTTTATGCTCCAGGAATATTTATTTTATTTGATATAAGAGCCTAAGAGCCCTACATTGGTTACAAAGCTGGTATCATACAGCGAGAGTCAAATGCCTTAACAGCCAGATAATCTGTGCAAGGGTAGTAGGGGCCCATCCTCTTAATTAACTTTTTGTAGAACTGATAAATGTAGCTAATTATTTAATGAGATTGCTAATTAATAGTAATTATAACACTGAAACAAGTGAGAGTGAATGACAAATCCAGTCATCAAATATCGACATAACTCCCAAGCTACCTAGTGTTGTTGAACTGAACCATTCATTGTATTTATGACTGGCATCGTTTGTGATATCCAAATACTCGAATGAGTCACTGCCTGCCTGGCATCGTTCTTGCAAACTGAACTGTCAAACTTGACATTTCAGCGGACTTGACAATTCACATGAATGAAGCTCGCTTATGACGCCATGCAGGGTCGTTAAAATTTGCGACGAGATGGAATATATATTTTGAATCCTTTCTGGGACCCACCAGAGATTACTTCCTTCTTCGTCTCCATTCTGAGGACCTGAAGACGATTCTCGGTCTGTTCGCTCGCCGACGGGCGCCATCTTGACATGGGCGAAACTCCCGGATGATGATTTCATCTTATGAATATTCATGAATCATCAATATGCAAACTGAGCGACGCCGGAATCTATTTGGCTGTAAACTCTCTTTAAATGAGTAAAAGTCGATGTTTTAATCGCAGAATAAAACAATATTGATGCTTTTTATTGAATATTTACTAAATGATCCCGAAATATGTCGTGGCAGCTCAGGCTTCCTAATTTCTGATGACATCATCGATGAATATTCATGATTTCTATTTTGAGCTATCCCCACGTGGCGATTCTGATTTCCGTTTCCGTTCAAAACAAAAACATAGCTGATCGGGGCTGAGACGAAACATCCAGAATTCCTTTAATAAATTTTCAGTGGATGCCTTTTCCTGGCATTTATCCTACACATTGACTATGCACCCCTATTCTTGCGATTGTAGATGGTGTGTTTTCCATTCTGATTCCTTCTTTGATGTCAGATTCATTCGAGAATGTGGATATTTTATAATATTGTTTTTGTTACATAATCATAATGATTCATTTATGATCATTATTATTAAATATTAATACGAGTTGAAATTACGTACAATACACTAATCTCGTCCCAAGCCTCTATGTTGTTAATTCATCCCCACAGATTATGGCTACAGAATGCAGCAGAATGCAGCTAGGTGCACTCAGGTGCATAACCCTACACTTGACCTAAAATATGTCCTTTCGATTCTGGGAACGTTCGTTCGTTACCAGAATAGCGAGCGGGTAATTATTCACAGGACATTTGTCATGTCAGATCCCGATCGGGACACAGACCTCGCCCGATTTATTTTAGGTGTCAGGGCTAATGAGTTGAAGGCCTATAGTGCTATACTGTATACATCATTACATGTGCTAATTTAAATGTGGTTGAAAGACCTGCGCAGCAACCCCATGATCTTGTTGACCTTGCTTGCTTCCTGTTTCTCTGCATTCAGATGGAGCTCCATGTCCATCAGAACCCTCTCTCTGACCACCTAGCTGTATGACATGGTTGATGTTGTATTGTTGCGTTACAAAAGAACGAGTAATGCATACATATAAGCACACAATTAAATAATTTAGGCTCAATATTATCCTGTGAAAAGACCCATGACCCGTGATATATTTTATACATACCAAGCATTCCATTTATATTTTATATGGATAAATTTGATTCAAAAACATATGTTTAAGCAAGAATAGGTGCAATTTAAACACCTTGGAAATTCCCCCCTAAATGCCCTGGATTTCCTACATTTCTTAATTCACTTTCAGCCAGAGTAGGTAGGTCTGTGACTGTATATTTGTATTTTGAATCAGGAATTCAGGATATATATGTAAGTGTGCAATAACAAAAATGCATTGTGCAATATTTTTGGCTCTTGCTAAATTCATGTATCTCAAATAAGGGACTATTTTGATATACATGTATATATACATTTAAGAAAAGTTGATAGTCTCAGATCTGTTCTTTTCTTTGATCCTAACAGAAACTGATATTTGACAAATGAAAAAAACCTCTGATATTTATCAAATATCGGAGTTTCTATGCAAATTGCATATTAATTATCATGCTAAAGATAAGTACTGATATTTAATCAAGTATGGCCCTGCTTTCAATTGCATGCAAATTCTTACCAAACTACGAAATCAAAGTCACTTAATGTCAAGAACCGCTTCAAGAGTTACCAGAAGCATAAAAGCTTTCTGTAATATCCATCAATTATCTCTGTTGGCCTAATTACTTTGCTTATCTCTTTATTCTGGTATGGGGTCAATTGATAACACATCTTTACAGTTACCATTCGTGATGGACTATGTATAGTGTGTTGTCATTGCTCTTAATATTAATTTATTTTAATTCCTTTTTTTTATTACTTCAGTTCCTGCACAAATGACGACCTCACCGAAACCTATCCTCCGTTTCAACTGTTACCTTCGGATATGAGCAACTATTCCGAGGTTGTTGATTCGACGGTCACGACCGAGGAGCGTGAATTGATGCAGGCCGTGAAGCGCAAAGATCTGCAAGCCGTGCGCGACATTCTCAGTCACAGTTCAAGGGATTCGCTGAACCTCAACGCTCACATCTTGCACACAACTGCCCTCTGTCTAGCCGCATCTACCGGTTTGTCGGAAATGTGTAAAGTTTTGATAAACGCTGAGAATCGAGAAATTGATATCAACCAAACGAACGCCTGTGGTGAGACACCGCTCCTGCTGTCAATAAAAAACTGTCACATGGAGACAGCGCAGTTGCTGGTGGAGTTAGGTGCTCAGGTGAATATCCCTGAGCCGGCCGGAGCAATTGCTTCCCCATTGTTCAGTGCTGTGTGGCAGGGAAGGAGTGATCTGGTTTGGTTGTTGGTCAACAATGGAGGAGACGTAAATATTGGAAGCACGCGAAATAGTCCGCTATTGATGGCCTCCAGGACGGGTTGCGTTGATGTGGTGAAGGTGGTTGGCCAGTTTTTATATTTTTATTATTTAATTATGTGGATTTTTTTTTTTTAGCTGCTGTTGGAAGCTGGTTGTGAGAAGGACTGGCAAAACCGGTTTGGTGTAACTGCCTTGTATGAATCCGTTATCAGAGGTGAAGTTGAAATAAACTTTTCGCTGTCTTGTATAAAACATATTTTACAGGAAACTTGTGTGTTACGAAGGTTCTACTCAAAGCAGGATGCGACCCGAATTTGGGTGACAAATACGGGAAAACGCCTCTGCATGTTCTGGCGCAGGAGTACTACGCACAGGGAACTTGTAATAATATCGCTATTCTTCGGTTGCTGCTGAAAAGTAAGTATATCCGAAATGGAATTAATCAAATAACCTGATAATGCTGACCTCAGACAGGAACCTTGACGTTAAGCGTGAAGATAAGGCTGGCGATCGTGCAGGTGACCTTGCAGTGCAGTGCAACAAGGCCTGGCTCTTACGTCCTCTGCTTCTGCGTGCCTCCAGTGAAAATGCTCACGTTCACAGGTTCCTCGATTCAACTCCTCCCTCCTCCGATGTAACTCTCTTTCTCCTTCCAGGGTAGACGCTCTGACAATTGCTATTCACAACGAATTAATTGACGTAGCGAAACTCCTCTTACAAGCGCATCCATGCCACAGGATCGAAGAAACTGCAGAATCACTTCTGAGATTAGAGTTGGTTTTTAGCTAATTAATTTAACCTGATCTAACGCTACTTTTGATTTCAGTCATTATAGCTGCCTAGGTACCATGCTGCACCAGTCAGGAGTGGTTCTACCGAAATCAATCTCCAAATTTATCGAGATCGTACATCCGAACCTCCGGCTTCCGTCTCTACAATCCATCTGCCGAAAATCGCTACGTCAGCACTTGAAGTACAAAACTCTTGATGTGATACACAAGTTAACTTTTCCAAAATCACTCAAACGATATCTGTTATTTGAAGATGAAATGAACGAAGAGCACACTATCAGTGAATATCACTATCAAAACTATTTCTTCCAGAATAGTATAAGTATAAGAGTATAAGTGATGTCGAAATTGCATCGTTCGTCTGAGAAATCAGGAAGTATGCACTATTTTTCAGGTTGTATTTTGATTGGTTTATGAAAGAGTATTAGAAGTATTAATTATTTCTAAGTTCTTGAGGTATGTCCCAAGTTTGTTTGCATGCATCTATTGTTTTTATTAAAAAAATCTGCATCATCATTTTGCATCTATAATTCTATATTTTATGTCACGATTAAAAACATAGAAATTGAATCTATTTTTCATCTGTTCATTCACTATTTAATTTGTGAAGTGAAGGGTCAAAAGTTTAGCAGGGTTGAAAGGTCAGATCTACACCACACAAGAGCAATGGGGCACCGAATAGCTCAGTCGGTTTGATCGGCTGACTGCAATCCTATGCAGGCCACCGGCGTTATGATTGTGAGTTATAATTATAATCCGTTATAATTGTAATTCTTCGGTGACTCTGCAGTGCTGCCCAACTGCGTAACAAGGCCGGGCGCTGTGTACTACTGTCTATGGTGGTATGCAGGATAAAGAACCCTTGGGATTTATCGATAAGAGTAGGGGGCAACCCCGGTCCCGGGCCTTCTGTTCTGGCGCCCGTATCATCTGAATGGTTTGGGTGGAGTCGTAAAACTCCATGTCATGCCACACGAGAGCGTTATGAGCCCATCAAGTTGTGTGCACTGTCTATGGGATGATAGTCTATGGTGAATTATTGGTGATATGCAGGATCATGAGGAAAATCCCTCATTTTAGATCAACAAATAATAGTGAGGGGAAATAACCTAGTCCCGGTTCTTGCCGCCCGTACACATAATATAATTTTCAATGAATTACACTGTGTAATTCATCTATGGTAATAAGTATGTAGAGTGATCAGCCTGAATTTCAATTGACAGCGGGAACGCACTCATCAACTAATCATAACGCACTCTATGAGTTTGAGTTAAGCGTTTTCAGTGTGAATGAAAATATTATTATGTATTAGTAATGACAAAGACCTTAGACTTATAGCTATGCAAAGACCGTGAGCTCGCTTTTGCCCCTGTTGCTCGTTCGTTAATGACGTAGCTGGTATATATCGCAGTCTGCTGGATGAAGCGGATTTTGCAACCGTGCTTTTGTTTCGCGCATTTCGTGGTTTTAAGACGATTTCTATGTGTCAGCGAATTAGAGATCAGCGTTCAGAATTCATCTGACTGGGGAGCCAATGAAAGATCAGCGCTGACATGAGCAGCGATTAAGCCGATCATTTTTACTACATACAGCCTATTCTGGCTAATTACAATCTGCTCCGAGGTCAAACGGAGATCGATGCAATATGCATCTACATGTATTAGTTAGTAGTAGTGTGATATTGTGAGCATTCAGACTTGTACTTGTACTTGTATCAGAGCCAATCCCATGGACATCACTATCACCATAAACACTATTGTTCATAAACTCTGCTAGTAAAATACAGCAAATCAACCGGGTTCCAAATAACTTTTATAAGTAGGCAATTAATACACAGTGAGAAGAGGAGGCAAATAAAGGAACATATTGGAAGCGGAAAAAATGAGTGGATCAAAGAATACATTGAATCAGCAACCAAATGAAGGATACATTAGAGCAGTGACCGAGTGAAGGATACACTGAACTAGTAACCGAATAATCAAAGTACTCGGGGTTAATTGTTGGTCTTTTTTTTGGTGGTCTCTGTTTGCATGTTTTGGATAACCTCTGTGCTCTGAGTTACATGCATACAATAAAAATAATTGCAGTTAGAATTTCCATTTGCTTTTCAGCTCAATAAAGATCAAATGTGGGAGACAAATGGTATACATGTAATGGAGTGTTACGAAAGCTCAATGTAATATTTTTAGCACCATGCATGCATGCACGCTAACTAACTAATGTCTGACCGGAGTCTTTTTGAGACAACCCTCATATAGCCGAACTTCAATTTACCGTCAACCGCTGCAACCAATATACCAGCAGCAATTAAAATGAAGCAGGTTATTGATCATTATTCCAATTAAGCAACTAATTGATGTCCGGAATTCTCGCTTTCTGACACTGACATAACACTTTTAATGACGTTAGTTTGGCGTCTTGTTTTAATAACCATAAATAAACAACAAGCGCTTCGAAAATTTAATGTCATATGGACACACTTTGAGAGACCACCGACTTAATGAACTCGAAAGACACAGTAGATTAAAAATAAAACTTCAAAACCGCAACAAATGGAGAAATAGACTTAGTAGTCGATCAAATCGACGTCTTTTGTGTACGAGGGAGGACCCAGAAGTAATCAAATCGACGTCTTTTGTGTACGAGGGAGGACCCAGAAGTAATGAACCTCGAGGGGAAAAGGTTGTTCGATTCTCACGTGCTTTCGTATATGTTGCAACCAATATAAGTTTCCTGTAGAATAATCATAATGATTCAGCGCTTCTTGTCGATTAGGTAGCGTCTCGTACAGAGTGCTACAAAGTGCAAAAAAAAAAAAAAAAAAAAAAAAAATCGTCCAAATTTGAGGAAAGTCTATGGAAGACAATCCCCATCTGATGCAATGACCAAATGATGGGTGGTGGCCATATAACCAAGAAGAGAGAAATTTGACGATGGCCAACATGTTGGAGACCTGTGACAGTCAAGACAACTACTAAGCAGTGAAACTCGAGTGATTGATCTTTGAAAACAGACGGATCTTGCAAATTGAACTGTGTGATCTGACTGGGCTACCAACAAGCATTGTGCAGTGAATCCTTCGTAATAATATGAAAATACAAACTTCATCTGCTTTCTGAAAATGTTGACAGAATCTCAAAAGGTTGCCAGAGCCAACGCGTACGATCTGACCTCTGACCCGCGGCAGACTGGAACGTCGCGACTTTTATGAAACACTAATGATATGCAACAAGACATTTTTTTTTTCCCCGCAATGAATCTGAAAGCAAGCGGGAATCCATGGAGTGGCGGCATCATAGATCCCCACCCCCTCAAAATGTAAAGGTATCAAGAACGACCAATAAGGAATGATGCCAGCTTTCTGGGAGGAATGATTCACGTTGACTATTTGTAGAAAGGAACTAGCATCAAAGGTGCGTACTATGCGAAGCTGCTAGAAAAAGTTCGTGCAGCGATCAAGGAGAAACGCCGCGGCTTGCTTGCCAGTGGTCAATGCCTTCAGCAGAACAATTCGCCTTCGCACAACAGACCCATTGATGTGACCAGTGGCAGGAACTGCGGATTCAAAATTCTTCCTCACTCACTCTCCAGACCTGACCCAAGCGACTACAAACCATTTGGAAATCTGAAAAGATACTACAAGAAGACGTCATTTTACAAGCAACAATGAACTGATATGAGCTGCTGAGTCCTGTTTTCACGGTCAAAACTAAGAGTTCTTTTGGCATTGAAGCGTTGGAAAATCCGCGGGAGGAATGTGTTCTACTTGAGGATGCCTATGTTGAATAATAAGTAAAAATCAAGCTTCAATTACAACGCAAAGTGCCTGAGGCTCATTACTTCTGGGCCCTCTCTCGTGTATGTAAACATCGAATGAGTGATTTAATTGCACCTGAATGAAAGCCGATTGCAATAAGAGCTCCTGAGTTGCCCCTACACCTCGAGGCCAATCGTAGCGGATGCTCCGTGCCAAATCTTTTAAGAAAGCTTTCATCTGATTAGCATTAAATCAATTGAGCTCATGCACTTTAATCCGAGAATAATGCTCTGCTTTAAATGGATATAAGGCGGGCGTTTGATGATCGGGGCACTGACACACCCCGTGACATGGAGTGAATGAGATCAAACAAACGTTATAATGGATACCATGGTTTTTGAAGCCAAATTAACCGGGAAAGCCATAAAGGTGTAGCCTATACGAGCCCAAAGGTCGACGTTTAAATGTGAGTGGTGTGTGATCATAAAGAGAGCTAAATCAAATGAATGAGCATATAATATTGGATTTGTTACAGTTAAAGGATATTTCGTTCTATTCACTCAAATCAAATTAACTCATCCATATATATCAACATGTATGTTTATTCCATCACGCAAATGTATATAAGTGTAATGTTATTTGAAATCTATAGTCTGATTAAACCTGGCATAATGTTATCGGACTATAAGTATAGTATAACAGGATTGTCATCTCTTGTATGGCGCTTCAATACAAACTTTCTGCTTTGTTTTGATGTCAGGAGATTATTATTTAAGCTCTGAATCCTGAAGCCACTAAGACTTATGTGATCCGAGGAGGTAAGCAAGGACAAAAGGTTGGTGGCTGGTATCGAACCTCCAGTGAGCAGGGCGAGAACGAGGCGACCACGCAAACCATTCGGCCACCAACTCTCCTTAAGAGGAGATAAACATTAGTGCTATACTGTCATAACAATAGCACCCTCAAACAAAACAATAGCACAAGAGCATTGCCTTAATTATGCGTTCAATGAAGCCTATCCATGGTCCGGGGCCCTGTTTTCCGCCGAAAGTGAAAATATCGTGGAACGTTGAGTGCACTATATTAATTGAGGTAAATAGACATAAATGTTGATTAAATTGGAATATAAATTACAGGGATAGCAGCATAATGTTAGACCAACCATACCAAGTATTCATTTGTCTTATTTTTGTTGGTTGAGTTTACTCTGCGATCAGATTTGTAACACTCCCTCAGAAATGACCAGCGCCATTGAAACGCATTGAGGTTTTTAACATGGAGCAGATATACTTTTTTTTGACCCACTGTATAATTTTGGTCAACAATCGAATACGCCAATGTATGTTACGCCCACGCGACAGATCTATCATCCACCTGCAATCAGAAACTGGGGAAGTTCAAACCAACTGGGGATGTATGTTCCGAATCGTCAACACGCAGAAACATGTGCAGACAGCCTTTTTGCAAGGAGAAAGACATGCCTCGATGATCTTCCAATGGTGTGTCATGATGCAAGACCCACAATTCATCACGGATATGTTCCCCCAGCCCCTCCGGACCACCGATTGCATCATCACAGAACAGTCTGGACAAAAAATGAACAACCGCCAGCTAAAAAACCTTCATCGCGAAAAAACCACTGGAAATAATTTGCCGACTGGTATAATTGTTTGTATAACGAAGAAAAAGGCGAACACGAGTGATTATGCTAGTTAGTAAGGTAAAACCTGCCCTTCCTGTTCATGAAGCAGCGTCCTTCGTTCCCTGTACACGCACCCAGTATTGTGTGTGTAGTTTGGTCCGAAGTGACCGTTATCACTCTCTTGATCATTCGCCCAAATACATCACTAAACAGCTGAACATAACCACACAATGCTATATCAGTAGGTTTGCTTCGATCCTTCCTCTCGGATGCCTCCTGCGGTTAATACGATGTTTGTGATGCTACCACGCCCTTACACCATAGTGCCTCGATGCAGCAAGCGAGAGATGGGTCTCAATAAGGGTGCGTGCGGCTATATTTAGACGCAGACACCGTCACCCAGAAAGGGGGCATCAGGTGTAGTCCGACGATCATTCACTGCTTCCTGTCATGGCAATAGCACCGGTCTCTACTCTGATCATGCTAGAACTGGGTGAGGAAGGGGGTGGGTGAGATTGCAGTTACCTGGTGAATTCCATGTGCAATACCGAGAGTAAATAAATATGTTGTAATTATACTATTATTTGAATATGCATGTTCGTTTACTTTCTTCATTGGAGATCCGCTAGGGATGAAGATCTGGACAATGCTTGACCATGAAATAACCATAATTCAGAATGGATTTGATAAGACTATTGAGTTATTTATATTTGAAATCAATATTAACACACAAGAGTTGCATTTGTAAGGATTTACAAGCGAATTAGACGAGGATGCCCATAAGCATAAATATGCCATATGACGAATACGCAAACAGCGTTAAGTGCGCATAAGTGCGCTATTATTGATGTTTAGATGGTGTTCAGTGAACTAGCGTTCTGCCCTGGTGAAAACAATGAGGCCTTTATACGAACACATGGGACTTCAACACTCGATCAATATAAAGTACGCTCTCCAATTGTCTATATCACAGGAAACAATTCAAAGATTGCACGAAATATAAATCACAAACGGCCTAGATTTCTAGGGCATGACCTTTGAGATAAATAATGACGTCATCGCTTGTCCCGAGCAGCTAGGTCAAGGTCATGGCGACCGTCGAATCTGGATCGATATTGCGCCGGAGTGAGTGATTTTTCCCCCTTTCCCAGAAGACAGAAGGGAAGAGGAGCCCGTCGCCCAAACGTACGCTTGGCCAAGCTGGCCGGCTGTTATACAGCGTGAGTGGAAGTATGCCTTCTCTCCTACATATAGCAGTGTTGCTGAGAGCGATTAAAAATGCAGCCGTAGCATGAGATGCGATCAGTAGAGTGCTGTGCAGCGCTGAGGATATATTCATCTGTGAGATTGTGTTGAAGGGATACAAAATCTGGATTAACTAAGTGTTCCATCCGAACAAGAGGTTCGTCCATTTTTATCTTCGCTCCACCCGGTGCCTTTAAGCGCCGTTTCCATGGATACCGTCCATATGCGCGCGTGTTTGCATGGGAAATGAGAGGGGGCGTAACATTTTCACGATATTCTGTTCTTCCCACTCGAAACGACTCCTACTCTTGGCCGTGTCCGCGATCAATTAATGCTTAAGGCTAATCATGGGCCAATCGCATTGATTTCACATTCAGTCCTGAATTATTTATTGCGACTCTGATTGGTTGTCTAACGTATTTGTTGGTGATTATGTCATACCTATCTATCCCGTTTATCTCTTCCCTAAGCCACACTCCCTCCCTTCTTGCTTTTATATCCCAAATCTTGCGTTGGGGTGAATTAAGGCCATCTTTCTTCCTCTCTCCACAAAACAGAAAGGGGAAAATATAATAGGGAGATAAATACTATGTACGCATTGCATGCAATTAAGATGGACAATTTTATTCTATCATTCATTGTACATGTATTACTAGATGTGTGACATAAATATCAAAGGTTGAACATATTTATAAACATATGCTCGGCGTAAACATCAATGCGTACCATACAAACAATAAATAACCATATACATGTACAGTGGAACTTTGCCATGTGCAGTTAGAAGTTCCATTCCATTTCGTAGCATTATACAGCATTAACCAGTATAATTGTTATATTATGTTAATTTTCTGTGGGCCTTACGCTCTTTAAGGGTATGACATAATCGTGTTATGATATGGGTAGATGATTGTCTTATTACTTATTAGCGATCACATTTATTTGTTATGATCGAGTTAGCATTTCCTTCGAACGGTTGAATCAACCTGACATTATAGTTTGCGTGCGTCACTGTGAGTTTATTGTAAACAAGTCGGAAGTAAGAACGCAGCTAGCGTTTCCGTTCCCCATTGCAAGAGTTGCTGTTGTTATTGAGATATCCCGATCGTACTTATTCATTCTTCCCCAGCCTTGGTCCTTCCCGATTACGTCATCTCCATTGCATACACCCACCACCCAACGACGTCTCTCTTAATCCCGGTCCCTAGTGACACATCACCTGTATTACGTCATCGTGGTACGCAGCCCATGGCATTGACCAAATGAGGTGCAATTGACCATCCCGGAGTAAGAGGGCGGTTAAGGATCTTGGAGTGGGTTTACGAGCTAAGAGTGACAAGGGATAGGAGTGCTTCCACTCTTAAAGACCTCGTAAGAGGTCATTGACCTCCCCCCATGTTCTGAGTAGAGTCACACGAGAGCGGTAAATCTACCGGATCGGGCGTCTGTTGTCTGAACATTTGGTCAACGTGACATGCACGTTAGTAACGGGACCTTCAGGAGATCAGAATTCGCCCTCCACAGCTGTTGATCAAGAAAAGCGACGATGCATGAAACCTAGAAAACAAACCTGAGTAGGAATTAAACATTTTTTCTTTTCTACCTTTATGTCCACGGATGTAAACACTCAGCCGAAATATAGTTTTGGGAACTAATGTCAACACGAAGAAGGGTGTATGCACTAAATTGCGTGGACTAGAACATGATCTTGTTAGCACCGTAACATTTTATCCTTAAATATATATACACTGCCTATCATCATATACGTGCATTGTTCATTGATTCACGATGTAATATGCATGCATGCAAAACCGATTATACTTATTTACAATGCTCAGAGAGGATGCTGATCTGGGTCGAGATTCATGCAAAATCTGGTTTGCAAACTGATGCAAACGAAGTTCCCTCTAAATTCTGCATATTTTAATTATGACTCAAATAGAGGCATTGAAGTGGAAAATGGAGCTCTACAAACGTCATTAGAACAACCTGGAAGCTTTATCAATCACATGACCTACTTGCAGGTCAATGATTCAGAGAAAAAATACCTCATGACGTGTTCAAGTGTTGTGGCAAGAAATAGGAGCATTTTTCCCTCTGCACGTGCTATTGTTGCTGCCTCCGATGTTCGATTACCTTTGTACACGTTGTTTTTTACCGAAATAGTAGAATTGTATAACCCTCTGCCAGGATATCCCCACGGATGTTTTGACTTTGGCGTCTTTGGCCAGCCCCTTGGTTATTGATGTCGGAATGAATTACGGGTTGTTTCGGTAGAAGTCAATAGAAACAGCGAGCTTTTCTTTTGAATCTATGCAACATTTATTATGTTAATAATAAATAGTTATATACTGTGTTCTTGAACGTTGGCCTCACTTGTTCTAATGTCAAGTGTATACTCTGATATTTATCAACAACTGGATCAACCGTGTGTTTATGCACAGCCGCCTCATTTGTTCACCTGTACTTCAGGTGGTTGTGTTCGAGAGAAATATGGTAAACCAAGACTCATGAATATTTATGAGGTGGAATGCGAACTTTGTAGGTTAGTAGCCCTATACAAACTGTTATGTACCATTGAGAATAATGGGACCTCATCTTGAAAGTTCTAATTGATGGCTTAATTCGCTGCTGTCTATGATAGTACGCGGGATAATAAATTATCAATAGGAGTGCTGAGAAACCTGAATCCACCGAAATACCTAACAGCAAAAGGTGCTCAGGTACTGATGCATGTCCTCTCACAAATGCAGATGTTGAACTGATGTCATGTACTCAGTGAACAAGATCAATACTGCACGTTTTGATCCATATTCATCAAATATTGTTTAGTTCAAACACTTTTCTGTTTGGAATTTCCATATCTCTGTATCAATTGAAATGACTTTGGAACCTACGAGTTGAATTTAGAGTGTGCAGGACAACAGAGTTTCTCTGTGTGAATTGCATAAATCTATGGTAGCTTCATTCTCGATAATTTACGAGGTTCGACCACGAAAAATAAACCCTGCGGAAGTATTGCATTATGTCATTAACCTACATCTGAAGCGTATATCACCTTTAATATTTGCTTGTTATCAAGTTCCGAAACTTTGGCGTGTTAGTACATGTACAATGTACACTATGAACGAAGCCTCAGCTAAAGTGATGATTCGAGGAGGTCGTCTCACCATCGACCTGGTGGTCTCTTGTAGAGCCCTTAATTATTATTGGACGCCTCACCTTCGCGGTTGACATCTGTGTTTAATTACTTTGCATTAAATGAAGAAAACATCATTATAAATCAATACTTTTGTTGTTATGAGTGTGTCACTGCATGAGGGCCAGTACTCGGAAATCGTCCAAATAATTGGAAATTTGTGTTTGTCAATAAACATTTCTCGCATGCTACACCTGTTTACTTCGTCAGAATTAAATTTGCATCATTATCATTATTTATTTTATTAAATATATTGAACATACAAGCATCAGTGTACAACGGGAAGGGTGATTTAGTCGTAGCTCATCTGTGTTCTGAATTAGCACACGCAACCCTCCAATGAACTGACACCAATCGGACTGCCAAGAGAAACCTTATCACGTTGTACAGTTAACCTCTGCTTGGATGGATGGGTTTAGCAAAATTAGTTAGAATTTAAACTGAATTTCAAAACAGTTACGGATAATTCGCTCGCGTTTCGTATGTGTTGCCTAGCAACAGAAGAACAAACATTATCGGTCATTGGAGGCGTTGTTTTCTTTTCCACAGATCATCACGATGTGAATCGTACTGCATCTGCAAACATGGATAACTTACGACGGGTAAGTTCCTCTTTTAATCCTATCTTGGTGTTTATATCTAAATATATATCTTATTTTCTCTAGACGACCGGGCCTCGGTGAGCCCGGGGGCAGCAATGGTCGGGCCATAGCGACGGACAATGCTTGCGCCTCTCACCACGAAGACTCTGGTGCTGGTCGTAATGTGCTACTCTTGGATTTCACCCGCTTTCTGCCACAAATGCCTTGAAACTGGTCAGTATGCATTGTTCATTTCGCAGAATAATGTCAATTTCGGATGTTTTGCACATTTCGTCGGTATATCGTAGATATTTCGGATTGTTGTCAATTTGCCAATTTTGTCAATTTGGTCAATTTTATTCTTTTTGTACATATTCTGTCCATTTCCCATAATTTGACCATTTCGTCCCATTTTAGACACGAAACCTCGTCGACATTTCTACTACCAGGGTCAAAGCCTCACCCTGACCATTGAATCAAGTGACCGTGACAGTCACCAGATCGTCAGTCGCATCTTGAAAATCCTACTTGAAGAAGTCTTAGGTTATGAGAAAGTCGAGATCAGATCTGGTTTCAACTCCATAAACTCAACAGAGGCGCTTAACCGGATCTCTCACTGTGATGGGTAATAATAATATTAAACTGCGTGCGCATGTGCACATTTTTTAATTTTTATTTTTTTTTTATTTTTTATTACCGGTATGTCAATTTAGTTGGTATAATTATGTGCGTATACACTTTAATTTCTATTCTATGTGGATATATACAGATATTCCTCAAATATGTGCGCGTATTATATATATTATATATACTATGTGCATGTATACACATACTCTTACAGGTGTAACGCCTCGACCTTTATACCGGACGTGATGATCAACCTAGAGGTGTGGAGCCCAGCAGGGTTCAACATGGAGCCGTGGATTATGCGGGACCTCTTGGTCGACGCCGGTCCTCTTGGCCCAACCGGGCGCTTTGGCTGGTTCGTTCCAACAGAGATCGTCGAGCAAACCTGGTTAACGGAGCATCACGTGATTGACCACTGGAGGGCATTGACTGTCGACCACGTGACTGACCGCTTCACTCTGGAAGACCGTATGAATTACATTAGGAATCATTTGTCCAAACCAAGAAGCTTTGAAAGTGAAGAGACATATTGTGACCAAGTGTGAGTGCTCTTTTGGATTGGGTATCAGTTCTATTTCAGGGTATATTCTTGATTATTTTCACACATAATATCGTCAATGATGCCGCATTTCTTCAACAATAAACTCGTCTTTCCTGAAGTGGGGGCGTCATTAGACGTGACAATTAAATATAGACTAAACTTAATATGTATACATACACATCTGTGACCTTTCCCTACACATTCCTATGAATGTTTGACCTTCTTTGTTGATCTTCCGCAGGGATGAACTTGAAGGCAAATGTAACCGCGGTATTCTGGATGAAAATGGTTGCCTTGGTAACCACCTACCGGGAGGGGACGTCGAAAACTGTGCCCTCCTGTTGTCCAGCTATCCTGGTAGGTGTTCCAATCCTTCTGTTGGGGACATAGAGGTTGTGGGCGGGCGATAAAGGTGGATGTAGTCATGTCGTCTGGGTCCTCATGACCTGCGAAGGCGTGCCAGCAATTTGCGACATATGGTTCATATTTCTCTTAATATAGCGAAATCTTGGTTCGTCTCGAACTCCCTTCCGCGTGGTTTTTGCGCACATTAGGAGTCTCTCGTGAATAATTTAGCATGGATTACGTAAATAAGACTCAAATTGAGACATTATTACTCTATTGGGAACCATTAATGCTTCCGAGAATTGCGGCTGTATTAAAGTGAGATTAAAGATCATCAACTTTTTATTTGTCAAAGGAGGGTTTTAAATTTGTTTGGCACGTCACGAGTTCTTCTGT
Source organism: Capitella teleta (assembly GCA_000328365.1). NCBI lineage: Eukaryota > Metazoa > Annelida > Polychaeta > Capitellidae > Capitella > Capitella teleta. Next base: position 234,450 of record KB300908.1, read on the forward strand.
GTCTGGTTTTCAGAAACGTCAGTTTCGTTTATGTTTTTTTTTTTTCTTCTTCTGTATTTTTTCTTGAAAAATGACCTCCAAATTTTCTAGAATGGATCTTATACCCTTTTCTACTCCTTCTTCCTCTTCTTCTTCAACAGAACTGGGAGGCGACCAATTGAGGGAACAGATCATGAGTTTGAATCTTGACGTAGCCGTGTCGTGGATAGGACCCCATCTTCCTAAATTCATCACCGACCGAACGGAGCGGCATGAACCGACGCTGTTCTTCAACTGGATCCCCAACACCCTGACCGCAACTGGGAACTACACCCGCATCTACTTCCCGTCCTGTAAAACCGGCGGCGTCGTCCTCAACGACGCCGGGGGTCCCGCGGGTGGTTGCGACTTCGAGGTCAATCAGCTGTCAAAGTTTATTTGGGTTCGGATGAAGACGCACACACCGGAAGCGTACCACGTGATCACCTCGATGGAATTCACACAAGAGGAATACGAGAAACTGCTGAGACTCAACTTAGAGCTGAATCCGAAATATGTGGACAACTCCACATATTACGATGAAACGGCGTGTGCTTGGGTAAAGAGCAACCGCGAGAAATGGACTCAGTGGATGCCTCAGAACCTATCGAGCAAAACTAAGATTTACTTGGGTGGCATGTTCCCCGAGACTGGGCCGTATTGGAGGCAGCCGGGTATCGCCCCAGGTAAGCTAACTCCTACTTGCAATTAGGCACCACTGTTGCTGAATTATCAACAGGGGCTAAAATGGCGGTGGAAGCAGTAAATTCGGACGAAAACATCCTGCAAGACTACGAAATCGTGCTTCTACAGAAGGACACCCAGTGTAAGGCAGATCTTGTTATGAAGCAGTTTATTTACTACGTTGAAAACGAAACACACCCAGTCGTTGGCATTCTCGGTGAGTTTTTTTTCCCCAGCTTTTTTTTACCCCCGAATCACGTGACTTCAAAACCACTCCAGGTCCCGGATGTTCTGAAACAGCGGCGCCAATCGCCGGGGTGTCGAAGCACTACAACACCATCATTGTCAGTTATGGCGCGGAATCTTTACAACTCGCAAACAGAGAAATCTTCCCGCTCTTTTTCCGGACTATGCCCCCAAACACTCAATTTGGGTCAGTAACACATATACTATATATTTAATATATACTATCCATAGTACTGGTGGTTTATAAGTAAGGTATCTAAAACATTCTGTATTTATAATTATAGCTACCAATTTTGGCTTCCATAGTAACTAACTGACTAATTTCCTTCTCTTTGTTAACTTTTTTTTTATCTCACTACCAGGCAATAATCGCACTTTGCATACGTTCTGTGTTGGCACTCTTTGTGACTAGTATCCCACACCTTTGTCCAACAAACTGAGCTCGGCTGCCTATTATTTTATCCGACCAAACCTTTATTCAATAGTGACTTAGACCACGTGACCACTGTATCTTTATGCCAAGGGTTAATTCAGTGCCTATACTATCATTGACACACTTTGCCGAGTATCCACCAAAGCAATCAGTCTAATAATATTGGTCGTGTTTTTTTTCTTTCAATGTGTAGCAATGAAAGAAATTTGTTCCCTTTTCCGTCAAAATTTTCCCCGAAAATCAACCGTTCGGTTGGTTTTTAAATATCAAGTTGGAATTAAATCGGAGATTTACGAGCAAACCTGATTGGGAATCATCCAGCATCGTGATTTTAAACTGAATACATGTACTGCACATGACGCATAACATCAATACAGGCTCGTGCACATATAGAATAATTGTTACTATTGTTTAACAACACTGGATGATTCAGTATGACTATGAGCTCGCCATCGGGAGCCCACAGCTTGCATGCACACGGAATAATCACCTTTGTGTCACCCATATTGCAATAAAGCACTAACTACAATGGCCAGTCAACAAAGAAGCAAAATTAATTTGTTTAGTGCTCTATAAACATATCGTTTAGCGTTTCTATTTGTATTGTATCTGCTTTAATGGCAAATGATAGGCACGGTGCATTGTGGTCTAGCCAGGTGCAAGGTCAAGAGGTCATGTTGCAGCGATGTTCCGCAAGACTTTTATTATTATTCTTCTTCGTCTTCGAGGCTTGGGTTTGACCCCATTCTGTGAGCTAAAGTCGTAAATTATTTCGCTGTAAACATCGGAGAAAGGGAGAAATAAAATTCTTAATTAAACTCTCAATGGGCCTACGTTTCAATGGTCTTGTGGGGTGAAGTGCGTGAGTGTTGACAAACTAGTTGTCTTGACTTTCATGCACTTAGGCCGAGAGAAGCAATTCAACGAATAAAGGCTACTGAACTTTGAAAATTTCTTGCGAGAGCTCAAATATTCTCAGATATATTTTAACTGGTGGAATTTTGATAAGAAATAGGTAAACACGAAGGAATTGGTGCCTGGGCAGAAAGCAATAAACTTATTTCTAAAACCAGCAACCATTATTTAGAAGAAAACCAAAACACAAAATTGATTCTAAGCTTGTGGCAACGAGACAACAGGGTCCCAATTTTAAGAACAAGTAGGTCACATTAACCCTGTTATTCTGGATATTAATTCCTCTGGGATCACATAAGTGCTGGTTTATCTCTGTTTCGTGTTAAGCATATTGTCTTGGGACCCAGGGGACCACAGTTTATGAGGGGACCATCCTCATGTGTATAATTAACTCATGAGGCAGCAGAGAGCAGAGATCATTCCCCAAATTACAAATGTCTATGTCATAGATATGTGATATATCTGCTGATTGTGTTAGCCTCTGGGTTGGGAAAAGTTAGGCATAATTGGTAAATAGTTCAAGGGATTACTTGGTAGATTAGTATAGTGGTGGTCACAAAGAAATACTCGTAGGGAGTGGTCTTACTGGCCACTGTATCTCGTTGAAAACAAAATGACACGATAATGCTCAATGACTGTGCTAGTATTCGGATTTCCGAGTGCATAATAGCCACACGTCTCAGTATGGATATTTCTCTAAGCTTACTTGAATTGCATTACATCACGATGTGCTTTGATTATCCCTGATCAACACGAACCATGATCGCCATGGAAACAGACTCAACCTCTGAGAACTATTCCAATTGAGTAGTAGGAAGCCAGTATAATTGGTCTAATTTGCAGATGGTTTGACTTCTTGAATTGTGCAACAAAAACGATCGGTTACGTATCTATTTAACGAACTGAAATGCCAACACCATGCGCGGTTATATGTTTGATGACGAGTGGGACATATGCACACCGGACTGCCACGCACCAGCTCTAGTGTCATCTATTACCAGAGTAGTGCAAACGAGAGCATTGGGCAGCCTTTTCCCTGGATAATCTTATCTTATCTTATACTATCTTATCTTATTCTTCGGCAGGTCCGTGTACATTGAGATCTTCAAACGATTGGAATGGACTCAAGTCGCTCTTTTGGCCGAGCATGGTCAAGAATTCCCGGAGTATCAAAGCTTCTTAAAAGACAAATTTCTCTCCAACAAAATGTCGGTCGCCTACGATCGAAAAATGCCCAGACAAGTCACGTTCGAAGAAGCGAAGAAGGTTGGATTTTAATTTCAATATTTATTTATTCTTATGATTCATTATAATTATTTCTAAAATCTAAAAACAGTTTCTTGAAGAGATTGCGGATATAAATGCTAGGATTATCATCTTGACTTCTTACGAGAAGGCAGCCAGAGCCGTGATTTGCCAAGCTTATTTGATGGTAAGGAGAAACAAATAATTTTTACGTTTATAATTTCTATATTGTTGTATACATATTTGTAACGATGTCACATTGCAGAAAATGACCCCGAAGCAAGGCTTTGTGTGGTTCTTGCCAGCATGGTTCACGAGAAACTGGTGGGACACTGACAACATACAGCGTTCTGTGAAGGAAGAGGTGCCATGTTCCTCCCAACAGATGAGACAAGCAGTGGATTGCCATTTTGTCTTGAATATCATGCATTTCGGACCTCTGAACCAACGCATTGTTGGAAACATGACTGTAGATGAGTGGTTAAAACGATATATGGGACGAGTTTCAGAACAGGTAAGTGGGGTCAAGAGGCATATTTCACGATGTCGTCTCACTGTCCCTTTCCAGGACCTCTCATTCCATGCTAGTTTTGCGTATGACGCCGTTTGGGTGTTCGCTCTTGGCCTTGACAAACTGCTGACAGCTGATCCTTCATCCCTGGAGTCCATTAGAACTGATCGGACCACAGCGTGAGTGACCCCAGTCGGCCACCTTCTCCTACTTTCCTTCCTCTTTATCCAGGTCTCTGATGACGCACTTGAATAACACACAGTTTGACGGAGCTTCCGGGCCAGTCCGCTTCACCGGGGCCAACAGAAATAGCATCATCGAAATCACTCAGTACTCAATCAAGATCAATGACGGTATCCCCATTGGTCTCTACCAACCCAACAAGAACGAGACTGAGAGGCTGAAGCTCAACATTTCTCAGATTATATGGCCCAGTGGAGAGAAACCAGTGGATGGCAGCGGTGAGTGGACTTGAAGCTGCTTAAATTACACTAACTTTTTTATGCAGAAGTTAAGCAGTGTTCCATCGAAGCCTTCAGAGCCCTTCTGGGCGTCAGTTGTGATCGAGCGATCGTGGTGGCGAACGTGATTGGAATAAGTGCATTTGGACTGTGTATGCTGGCTTGTTTCATTGTGGTGAAGAAAAGGCGAGTTTGCATTCTGAATGAGAACTGAGTGTTGACGAGGTGGAAAAACTCTCTTGCAGATACGATCGTAAGGTGAGAGACACCAGGGAGCGAATGGAGGAATTGGGACTGATGGCTGAGCCGGCTTGGCTCTCTCTCGACCAATGGGAAGTGGCCAGAGATCACGTGGTGCTCAACCGAAAGTTGGGAGAGGGAGCCTTCGGGACAGTGTATGGTGGGGAGGCTCTAATTGAGGAAGCGTGGGTTGCGGTTGCGGTGAAGACGCTCAAAATAGGATCATCCACGGAAGAAAAGGTTTGTTTCGGGACCAAAAAGGAAACGTGAAACATCCTATTCTGCAGATGGATTTTTTGGGTGAAGCTGAGATGATGAAGCGCTTTGAGCATGAGAACATTGTAAAACTGCTCGGTGTGTGCACTCGGGGTGAACCGGCCTACACCATCATGGAACTCATGCTGCATGGTTGGTTATAGCTACTTTGTGGACCTTTTGTTCCAGTGTTCTCTTCTCAGGCGATTTGAAGACCTACCTGCTTTCTCGTCGTCAAATGGTTGGTCAGGCGATTCCAGAGAGTGACGACATTACTCCTGAGCGACTCACTCTGATGGCGTTGGACGCCGCAAAAGGCCTCAAATATCTTTCTGATTTGAAATACATCCACAGGTCTGTAAACTGTATGGCTCTCAAGAGGTCAACAATTGTAAATTAACGAAAGCAAGAAATCTAAGTACTAGTACGTCACCAAGAGCGTAGGGCAACTGCTAGCCTGGCTGCAAAGCTATCCTATAATGAATATTATATTATTATTTTCAAAGCGGTGTCTTTCTACAGAGACTTGGCTTGTCGAAATTGTCTGGTCCACGTCACAAAACGTATCAAAATTGGGGATTTTGGAATGACTCGCCCAATGTATGACTCGGACTATTACAGGTTCAACAAACGAGGTTAGATCAAGTTGTTGGGGGTATCATGTACAATTGCAATTTTACGACAGGAATGCTTCCTGTGCGATGGATGGCCCCTGAGAGTCTGACTCTGGGTATGTTCACTCCACATTCTGACATTTGGAGCTATGGCGTCCTTCTCTACGAAATCATGACGTTTGGCAGCTTCCCATACCAAGGCTTGTCCAACAAGCAAGTCTTGGAGTTTGTCAAAGTTGGCAATACGATATCTGTTCCTGCTGGTTGCTCTGAGCTCCTGTGGGTATGAAACACAACCTATCAACACTGCTTGATAGTTTTCTTTCCTTTAGGGGCGATGTTCTGAAGGCTTGCTGGGCATTCACCGCAGATTCTCGCCCGGATATTCAGGATATTGTCGATTTGTTTGAGGATAACCCATGTCTGCTCAAGCCGTGTTTGGACGCACCCAGTGCTGCGGTGGCCATTGACACCACTGGTGACCTCGAGATGGACATGCCACCCACCAGAGGGCGATCTCAAGCCAACCGAGTCAGTTTAGGAACCGCAAGTGTCAGCGATGGGGGCAAGCCGCACTCACCGACCAGTCCCACGTTGACAATGATGGATCCGTTTAGCATTCTTGGGAATATGACCCGACAAGCCGGGGCGAAGATCGCAGCGTGGCCCTCGTCGATTCGCTCGCCAATGGGGCGGAGTTTGTCTGTTGGTGACGGCCGCCATTGCAACTACTCGCTCCGGACGATGCAGCATGATGGAATAATAGACACATCATGTGCCCCTGAGGAAGATGACGCGTTCGAAGTGCATTTAGGAGGAGAGGAGGAAGAGGAGGAAAAGGAGGAAGAAGAGAACGAGGCGGTGGATGTGTGTCCTCCTCCCAATGGGAAATTAGCGACTGCGGTTCCAGTTAAACGAACCATGCTTCGGCATTGCAGCGTCCCTGTCTGTTTGGAGGACCGACGTGTCGTTTTTAAGCCACTCAAAGCTGTTGCGGAGAAAAATGGAAACGTCACAGCGGTCGTACAGTGATTTTATTTTCTAATGATGAGCAAATATAATATATTTGTGTAAAAATATATATAACAACATTATCAACTTTATAATTATGAGTTGATATATTCTGGCATTACTGTGATGTTTAATGATGTGAATGTGAAGGCTTTTATTTTTATTTTTCCATCTATGTTCTGTGATTTTCAATTTATCTTTTGTGTTTTGTACCAAAATTCTCAGGAAATTATTTACAATTATCTGAAATCAGAAGAAAAAAAAGTTTACAAATTGTGCAATATTTCTTCTCTCTATAACCATCCGACTGCAGCGCTCGTTTGGGTGAAAAGGAAAAGGAAACTACTTATTTTGTGTGGATTTGAAACGCGGCCATTTTGTTTTGTTGGTACTTTGTGTTGAAGGTGCTCAAGCTGAGGAGGTGCTATCTCCATCTTCAATTTTTCTTCTTGTTATTTAATTTATTATTCTCAGTTATTTATCAGGGTACTGTCTCCCGGTTGTTCTGAGCATAAATAATTAGGAAACTTTTTGATATCACATAATGGGCACAACATTTGTTACCAGTTCATCTGTAAATTTCATTGCAATAATTAATCTGGTAAAACATCTGATTGAATTAATGCACATAAAATTATTATAAAATTGTACTTTGTTACCGTTCGAGCCGCGCAAATCGTGTGTGGTTGGTTTGTCCTTTCAGAGCAAGTTAATTATTCACAATTTGTGCTATTATAATACTTTTATCTGGTGTATAGAACTCTCTGAGTTTGGACTGTTGTAGATGACATTTCGATGAAGCGTTTTTGTTTTTATTTTGTTTTTTTTCATCTTCAATCTTATTGTCAACTCAGCGTATTTTATCATCCTCTTTTTTTTTCTTTTTTTTTTCTTTTTTTTTCCTCTCTGCATGGCAAATTTGTTTATTTAATCTTCTTGGTTTCATTCCAGAATCTACTCGTGAACTAGAAAAAATTATGCGCTCAAGTCAATTGATAAGTTACAAGTTACTCAGTGTGTCTAATAGATACAGACATCGATAGTTTGGTTTAATTAATACGCAAGACGAATTGCAAAAACACCCAGGCAGATAAGCCTACAAAATGCAAGGGCAAAGGTCTCAAATTGGCTGAGTTTGAAAGTATTACCCGGATTACATCACACTCTAAGTAATTATTACTGTCCATTTTGTAATCACACAGAGTAATGACTCGCTGAGATATGTATGCTGCAGCCAATCAGCAACGTCATTACTAACGAAGCCACTGATTGGCTGATCGCCAGTGTGTGTTGAACACCATGCACCATTCTGAGATTCACGGAGTGGAATAATTAATTGTAATTAGCATCAAGGAATGTGGAGTCATTATTCATTATAGCAAGTTGGTGACTAATGACCATGAGAGCATGAGCCAATATATACATTGGCCACCACTGCGTCTATAGATAGTCACACTAGGAAATGTTGGGACTCATCCGCTATTCCGTTTCCTGTGCCATCAGTTTTAAATGTCATAAAAACGAGAGAGATTCGTCAATTTTGGGATTTTTTCCCATCTAGTTTCAAATTTAAAATGCAATATACGAATTCGTAGTTATAGTATTTAGTTATATTTAGCTCAATCTGAACGATGACATTTTGTAGAGTTTGTAATTGATTCAATTAATAAACTTATGTAAAATTCTTTCTTGTTTGCCTAGTCTCACGAGGGCTGTGCCTTGCACATTAATGTTAATTTAAATTGTCTTGTGAATCAATTGTTTCCATTTGAAAATTGAAGTTACAGTTCACCTGTAATAACAATTGCTAATTCTTGCCACTTGTGGATGACGGAGTATGTGAATGAGTGCGTGATTCTCTGTTTATATGCCACATTTTTATTTCAAAGTTGCTCACTAATAGTAAATAACAGAAATGTAAATAAGAGTTGACATAAATTCGACACGGGTCTTATTTTAATGTGTTCAATTTGTTTTTCACTCTCTGTATGTGTTGCGAAGTCTAATAAAAACTTTCATTGCACGATGTCTCTATTTATTCTTATTCAGTGATTATTTTGAGTGTCTAAGCTTAAGGGAATCGACCAAAGCATATTCAGATTGGAATTAACCTTTATGTTCGTTTCATGATGTGAGTTTTGACAGTGGGGCCAGTTGATGTGGCGTAATAATTTGGTGGCACCTGGCACTTCTTATGAGGTATAACTGTAGACCATAAAACTCGCTCTGAAGCTCAATAACATGTAAACCGTAAAAATCACTTTGGGACTCAATATTAGGCAACCCATATAAATCAATTTGGGGCTTAATAACAATTAATATGCATATCATAATTCATAACCAATCACTTTGGGGCTCAGTATTATGCAAGCCATAACAACCTCTCTCGGGCTCAGTGAATATGCAAGCCATTACAATCTCTCTCGGGCTCAATAACATGCAAGCCATAAAAATCTCTCTCAAACTCAGTAAATATGCAAGCCATAACAATCACTCTGAGGCTCAGTAATATTCAAGCCATAACAATAACTCTCGGGCCAAGTAAATATGCAAGCCATAATAAGCACTTTAAGGCTCAATAATATTCAGGCCATAACAATCATTTTCAGGCTCAGTAAATATGCAAACCATAACAAACTCTCTCGGGCTCAGTAAATATGCAAGCCATAATAAGCACTTTAAGGCTCAATAATATTCAGGCCATAACAATCATTTTCAGGCTCAGTAAATATGCACACCATAACAAACTCTCTCGGCCGAGTAAATATGCAAGCCATAATAAGCACTTTAAGGCTCAATAATATTCAGGCCATAGCAATCATTTTCAGGCTCAGTAAATATGCAAACCATAACAAACTCTCTCGGGCCCAGTAAATATGCAAGCCATAATAAGCACTTCATGGCTCAATAATATTCAGGCCATAACAATCATTTTCAGGCTCAGTAAATATGCAAACCATAACAAACTCTCTCGGGCTCAGTAAATATGCAAGCCATAATAAGCACTTTAAGGCTCAATAATATTCAGGCCATAACAATCATTCTCAGGCTCAGTAAATATGCAAACCATAACAAACTCTCTCGGCCGAGTAAATATGCAAGCCATAATAAGCACTTTAAGGCTCAATAATATTCAGGCCATAACAATCATTTTCAGGCTCAGTAAATATGCAAACCATAACAAACTCTCTCGGGCCCAGTAAATATGCAAGCCATAATAAGCACTTCATGGCTCAATAATATTCAGGCCATAACAATCATTTTCAGGCTCAGTAAATATGCAAACCATAACAAACTCTCTCGGGCTCAGTAAATATGTCAGCCATAACAATTAATCACTTTCAGACTCAATAATATTCAAACCATAACAATCTCTCTCAGGGTTCAATAAAATGCAAGCCATAACAATCATTTTGGGGCTCAGTAAAGTTCAAGTCTCTTTTCTTTTTCATTATAATTTGTAATTATATATTAATAATGGAGCCTCCAAGCTAATCAGCTCATCTCTCAAATCCGCCCACAATGGACATTTCACTCAACCCTCATCTATCATTTGTATCCAGTGCATGAAGTATGATTTGCTCTCCATTATCAATTAAAATAGGGCGTTCAACTCGACACCAGTCCTTGACTCTTATCTCATTTTACGTCTTAAAAACAAACCCACAAAATCGACCCCTGCCTTCTATTTTTTACATCATAACCCGAATGGTAACACCACCATCATAACGGAAGCCACATTGAATCATATGAACGATGTAAAAGAAAAACTCTTTGTTGAAAACTTCACGAATGAATGATGATGATGATGATGATGATGATGATGATAATAATAATAATAATAATAATAATAATAATAATAATAATAATAATAATAATAATACGTTTTATTATTATTATATTATATGGTTCTTTTTCACCTTTATGTATTTATATTTATATTATATTTATATTTATGTATTTATGTATGTATTTGCATTGTGCAATTATGTGTGTGGATTATATTGCCATTCCTGTCAATACCTTATCAATACCATATTACCATGCCTTAATTACATGGGAGAGATCGATGAACGTGTCCTAGCATCCAGGGGTTAAACCGCGGTTACGCTCGAGCTCATGCCAAATATGGAGTAGATGGGCGTGGCTTAGCCGCCAGATAATGAGGATCAATCGGGTGGCTGGTTCTGTTAATATTAGTCAAGGTAAAAGTTTTGTATAACTTTCAGCAAAGGGTTGTTGTAAAAGATGTACACAGAAAGAACACGTGGCTTCATTTACAGTCTCATACGACTTATTTACACGTCGTTTTCTAATAGCCATCCTTACCTCATTTTCGAGGCTGGGTGCTGGACCCCAGAGATGCACTCTTCAAGCAGACGTACATACCTTACTTTAGGATATGTTAGGACGTACCATTGTCTAACCAGCAGACGACGCCACAGCACCAGTTCGGTCGGAGCGGCCAACTGAGTGTTACACAATGAGGACGTACTGGTCGCAGGCACATTGCCTCTAAGACCAGATCTTCATTTGTGACTTTACTGAGCGCGCGTGAGGGAGGGGGGCTTGATCTTCCCAGTTGTATTTCATCATGTATTCGCTCAGGTTGAGCGCTTACAAAAATCTGAAGATCGTCAGCATATTGATGGCAAGGTACACTCTCGAATCTGCGTAGTAGTGAAGCAAGGGAAAGTGTGTATATGCTGAATCTGTGTACCATTTCGCTTCTGGTCTTATAGTTATAGTATGGGGCACCGAATAGCTCAATGGGTTTAACCGACTGACTACAATCCTATGCCGACCGTGGGGGTCGAGGTCCTGGGTTCGAAACCCGATCAGGCCACGGGCGTTATGATTGTGAATTGTAATTGTAATCCGTTATAATTGTAATTATTCGGTGACTCTGCAGTGCTGCCCAACTGCGTAACAAAGCCGGGCGCTGTGTACTACTGTCTATGGCGGTATGCAGGATAAAGAACCCTTGGGATTTATCGATAAGAGTAGGGGGAAACCCCCGTACCTTCTGGCGCCCGTATCATCCGATTGGTTTGGGTGGAGCCAGAGGCGTAGGAACGTTCCGAGACTTTGGGGGGCCCAAATTGAGGTAATGATAGGGGGGCTGCTTCGCGGCGCAGCCACACTAGGGGGGTCCGGGGGCATGCACCCCCGGAAAAAAATTTGTTATAAAGAGTGAAAAATCCATTTTCTGAGCACTTAATTACTAGAATTTAACACATTATCCTAGGCAGATACATGTATGTACATGTATATATATCATTGATCTTTGGCCTACATCAGAGCAATATGGTATGTTAATTTATTATATCCACTGAAATCGCCTGTGTATTCTCCCACTTATGACCTATAAAGTAATTCAACGAGGTATGGAGAACAAAACCTTAGTTTTATTACAAATAAATTCACGAGTGATGCATATACATTTATACCGGTGATTATATAATGAGGTTCAATAGCCATGCAGCACACTGCTTGGCATCGTTCAACTTCGTTAATTTGTCCGCTGTCCTTGGCTTAGCCATCTGAGAAATGAGAAATGAACAATTGATGCCATACATAAGTGATATACAACATAATTATCTTAGAAGTATAATTAATGCAACAAGCTAGCTTGTAAAATTTGCTAAAAAAAATTGAATTAAAAAAAAAAAAATTGAGTTTAAAAAAAAGTCTTGCATAAGACATTAAATTTTAATATAGTCTAAAATTACTTCCCAGCATTGAGAATACAAACGAATGAATATATGTAATACAATTAGTACATGTGCATATTGATAACCTCTTCGGGCACTGTAGCTGTACGCATTATTTCAAACAAATTA
>KB300908.1:247806-274702 GCA_000328365.1 Capitella teleta
AACTCGAACGTCAGACTGTAACAGTGCCGAAACAAAGGCACTTTAATCCAATCAACCTGAACCTGAACCTGATCTCAGATCAGTATAATATTATGAGAATCTTCAGACTGTATTCCGCAAACTCTCAAGCATATTGTGAGTTGGCAGTACCGTAAAACCTGCTAAGATATTTTAGAATAAATATTCCTTTGCTGTACAGTGGTTCTTCTGCGGATCACCCCAGGTATGATGTAATGTAAAAGTGTACAGAGGGAAAAATTCGCTCGTCGTTGCAACTGCACGCTAGTAATTTAGTAAAGCTCAGAGACTTCCGTCTTCTCGCATGAGCGAATGTTGTATTTAGTCTCGTGGACGCGCATAAATTTCATCGTTTTTACATTTAATATTTGGATATCCTTGTCGTGTTGTAAAGATCATGTCAGATCATGTATTGTTTTAATCCTCGTATCACTTGATCACTGCTTTGGTTTTTTTTTTTTTTCCGCTCAAGGTGCAACATTCTGTCACTCTAAGACCTTCTTCGTTAATCCTGTTTTTTCTCAAATTCTAATCGTATGTTGATCTTATTGTGTAACTTGTTTTGGTACGATCACGAGTGATCTCGATGTATACAGGGCTAGCGTTTTGAATAAATACCGGCTGCAGCTAGCAGGCTAACTAGGGTAGTATTTTTGGAATCCGTCTCCAGTTGTTCATCCGTTGTTATCCTAGTCTGTATATTAGCGCGTCTTTGTCCTTTGTACAGTATGTGGTATCTAAGTGTCAGTAAGTGGCATTGTCTACCACACCACCAGTCGGAGCTGTCAACTGCATGGGTGTTACACAATGATCCAAGTGGCCTTGCTTATGCACGCGCGACTGAGGCATGCGTTATGAATTCTCGTTGACTCAACCGTCAAATGCAGTTGGATTCTGTGACCTTGACCTACTTCCATCAAATCCCAAATCGTCAAATCCGCCTGCAAGGTGAGTTACAAAACAGGGCGAAAACCCCGGAATTAACGGAGTTGCGCGTATTTACCTCAGTTTTTCTATTAAATACAATTCTATTGTTATGTGCGCTTCGGTTGTTTAACCTTGTTATTATTTAAGCCGATTTTATGGCTGAATTTGCTTCGAAGTCAGGCCGACTTTTTTTATTAAAATTTCAGTTATTTGCCAGTTTACTCGGGGCTGGTTTACAGTTTACTATCATTCTATTACCTGATTAGTATTACTATTGTTGTTGCTCTGTAAGAATTATCACCAGGTTCTCACTATTTGTATCAGACGTCTCATTGATACAAGAAGTGAAGGATCCCCGGCAGATGGCTTCACAGGGTGACAGGTCTGACAGTAGACAGGCCACAGGGCCTCATGATCACGATGACAGGTGCTCTGACAGACCTTTGCTTTTCATTTCACTCTTCGAAGACTCTATGCCTCACACGTAAATGTATAAAAACACGAACTGGCGATCAATTTGTCCAATATCTTTATGTTGTATATCAACCGAGTCCTATCATCCAGGCAGAGAGCCACTTGTCTGTGTTGTTGCTTATCATACTTTGACATATTGTCATATATATTATCATCATCTGTAGATCTGGGCCAGTTATTTGGCAGTCCCTCTGCTCATTGTCCTCTTAATGCTTGCATGTATTGAACCATGACCAGTAGTAGTAATAGTATTGCTTTATTTGACCTAAATCTCTGATCGTCTCATTTATAAGGGATTTAGTCAGATCAATCAGTCCTTGTCAACGAAACATGCTAATTTTTGTAGATTTGTTTGGTTTTTTTTTTCTTTCTTCCTCTAATAATACTGACTGAATTGCAAAACGGCAACTAGGTATTGCATTATTTTACTAAACTTAATTTGCACGCATATTTGCCTTGAACTCCTTGACTTTGCTCTGCTTGACTTTCTCATTTTTTTGTTCTTCTTTTTTCGGTTTTCGTAGAAAATTTTGGCTTCTGAGAAAAAAAATCCAGAATGACCGTAAGTGCATTATGGCTAGTCCCTTTTTTTTTTCTTCTCCTTCTCTCATCCCTGCAACCAAAATGAACTTAATGAAGAAAGTTCACTGTTTGATTTGTTAGTTGTAATCGAAAATGTGTTAATATATTGGAATATTTCTTAATCTCTAGCTTTGTTCTTTCAATTATTCATATTTTGGTTTGCAGAGCTTCTTTCTTCATTTTTTCTTTTCTTTTTTTTTTCTCCTTTTTCTTTCCCAGTTTTTTTTTTTTTTTTTTTGTTTCTTGGGAAACATATCGCCTGGCTTGTACTTCCTGCTAACTGCTAATGACTAACAACTTGTTATAAATAACTCCATATCGTAATACTGTCAGATCTTGTTTTGTTTGACCTCCTTTGTTGCCATGGAAATGACCACTGAATAAACTAAATGGCTGAATTGCATTAAAGCAATTTACAAATACACAAGACAAATAATCCATCAGACCTTGAATTTAGATGACCCATCTGACGGATTATATGCTTGTCAAATTATATGCTGTAGTCTGTATTTAAACTAATTGTTATTCATGACTGGATTGCGAAAGGTCAGGTTAACGAGGTCCGTTTGTACACTGACAAATCTGACAAACTATGGACTTATTAAATTGTGACATTTGGGGTGGTATTTAGTTTCTTATTCAGTTTTAGCTATCCAATTCTGTATTATCTGGTACTTAATATTCGTTTTGGGAAGTATGCTTTACTCCTCACATCATGTTCTACTGGTGCATGGTGCTGGCTTGGTCTTTTGTGTAATGCCATGGTTGCCTCAAATGTGATCATTCGTGGCCTCTTGAGGGAGCTGAGCATTGAAGCTAACTATATAACTGTAGTGATTCACAATCATGGAGTATTCACATACTATATTTCAACATCTTCTCCCAAACAAGGGGGGTTCATTCATTTCTTTAGCAGTCAGCTTAGTAACTAGTTCAAAATGTGTTGGTCTTTTGGCTCAGATCACAATAATGCATGGATCTTGGCATTCATGAATTTTTATTGATAGTTGATAAGATGACCCTTGATATCCAATTCAGCTGCCTTATTACTAAGTGATAATACTATTTTTTGCAAGACTTGTATTACGTGCTGCCTTGACTGTATCGGTTGGAGTTTACAGCTGACCAGTCCAAACTGACCCATGTGCTCATGCAGCCTAGTAGATCAATATTGATAATCAATATTCAGATGTAGTCCCCCTCAGAGTTCACTTGGAACCTCCTTTGACCTAAAAATGTTCTTTCTTATTCAACATTCTACGCTGTGGAATATTTTACTTGTTTTATATAAGGAGGTAAAAAAAATTTGTAAGCTTATAAATATATTGTCTGCTGACCGGACTGTTGTGCTTTTAGGTGTGAATATTTCCTTAAGAAATATTTTTCTTATGTGATGACAAAAAATACAAAAAGAAAAACGACTCTTTAGTTTTGTATTAACTTTATTATTTCTGTATATTCTTGCCATCCTATTGAACGCTTACAATATATTGCCTATATAATTTTGTGATTTATTGTTTTCCTGCCTGAAAATATTTTGTATTTATGTTTAATTCACTGCACAGTAGGTAAAATAAAACCTGTTTTTATGCAAATCAATACCTAAACCACACGTTACAAATCATTTTCACTGTTCCTTTAATCAAACTATCTACCATATCAATTCTTTGAATTTGTAACACAATGAGCAGAAATCATGCAACATATTTAAACCACCATTTATTTTTCTATTTCAGTCTGCTATGCTCTCAACATCTCTTCGCCTCTGCAAACACATCTCTCCCAGTCGCCACCTCCACAAATCTGTTGCCATGGCTTCCAAAGTACTCACCATGGAAACCCTGAACCCACACGTGAAAACCATGGAGTATGCCGTCCGTGGTCCAATCGTAGCACGTGCTGGTGCGATTGAGAAAGAATTGAAGGAGGGGGCGAAGAAGCCGTTTGACAAGGTCATTCGCGCTAACATCGGGGACTGTCACGCTTGCGGCCAGCCCCCCATCACCTTCCTTCGCCAAGTAATCATTTATTCAATCATTCCTAATCAATTGTAATAATATTTTCACAATAGGTTGTAGCCCTCTGCACCTATCCACCTTTGTTGGAGAGCAGCGATTTCCCCGCTGATGCTAAAGATCGCGCTGAGAGGATCCTGGCCGGCTGCAAGGGAAGGAGCATCGGTAGGACCTTCTCCCTCATTCCTCCTCCTTCTCAATCCCTCCCTTAAAGGATCGTACAGTGACAGCGCTGGTGTGGAGGTCATCCGCAGAGATATCGCTTCCTACATTGAGAAGAGGGATGGAGGCGTCAAGTGTGATTTCAACAACGTCTTCATGTCCACCGGTGCCAGTGACGGCATCAAGGTGCGTCTCCATTTCAACTACTTTGCCGGTTTCAAATTTTTCCCTTTCTTTCCCAGGCCATCCTGAACCTGATGATATCGCACTCCCCCGCCACCCCCACTGGTGTAATGATCCCCATCCCTCAATATCCGCTTTACACGGCAACCGCATCCGAGTATGGACTCCATCCGGTAAACATTCTTTCTTCAATCAGTGTTCACTTTTCATAACTAGCATCACATTATTTTTGTCAATTTATAACAAGTTGGAAGCGTTTATAATAATCTTGTTGAGCTCTATCATTATATAACTCTCCTGTGTTATTGAACATTGTTATTGACAAGTGGTGGCATATTGCTTCCAAGTGAAGTAATAGAAGTTACTTTTATTTGCCATGTCTAGGTTCCGTATTACCTGAACGAGTCAAACAAATGGGGGCTGGATATCAGTGAACTCCAGCGGGCAATTGACGCGCAGAGAGCCCATTGCACACCGCGCGCACTGGTCGTCATCAACCCTGGAAACCCCACAGGTGTGTGCAAGCGTGTGCATGATTTTCATTCCTCATTTCTTTTCTTTTTTCTCTAAGGCCAAGTTCTGAGCCGAGAGAACATTGAAGGAGTCATCAAATTCGCCAAGAAAGAGAAGCTCTTCATTTTAGCGGACGAAGTCTACCAGCACAACGTCTATGCATCTGGGTCCTCATTCTTCTCGTTCAAGAAAGTTCTCTCCGAACTGGGTCCGGATTACGCTGACCTTGAACTTGCGTCCTTCATGTCCACCTCAAAGGGATACATGGGAGAGTGCGGATACAGAGGAGGCTACTGCGAGGTCATTAACATGGATCCCGAGGTCAGAGGTCAAATGCTGAAGTCCCTGTCGGCCAAGCTGTGTCCGTCAGTCAGTGGTCAAGCGGCCATGGAAGTGGTGGTCAACCCTCCTCGCCCGGATGAGCCCAGTTATGAGTCATTTGTGAAGGAGCGGGATCAGGTGTTGGGAGATCTGAAGTTGAAAGGGAGGCTCACCACTGAGACCCTGAATTCCATGGAGGGCATGTCTTGCAATGAGGTCATGGGTGCCATGTACGCCTTCCCCCAGATACACATGCCGCAGAAGGCTATTGACGAGGCTAAGGTTGGTTTTATCATTAAAATTTACAAAAATATACGTACAGATTTTGCATTTTTGATTTTTTTTTTTTTTTTTTTTTTTCTAATTTACTTCTCAGCAGAATTTGACATTGACTTGAAAATCATTGAAATTTTGAACTTTTTTTTTCAGGCCAAAGGCACGAAGCCTGATACGATGTACTGCTTCCAACTTTTGGAAGAAACTGGAATCTGCGTCGTCAGTGGCAGTGGCTTTGGGCAACGTGAAGGCACCTACCACTTCAGGTAAAACCCCCCTCCCCTTCTCTATTCAATAATTATTTTTAATCATTTGTTATTTAAATTTTCTAATTTTCTATCAGATATCAAATTGTTGTTTTCTTTCATCTTTTTTTTTTTTTTTTTTTTAATTAAAAAAAAAAAACTGAAGAAAAAGAAAACTGAAACTATTATGAATGATATTTATTATAATTTATTCGTCTTTTCAGGATGACCATTCTGCCCACGGTAGATGACCTGAAGTCGTTGCTGGCCAAATTGAAGGCCTTCCATGTTGGATTCATGGCCAGATACAAATGAACACAAACAGCATCTTGCCTCTTGCTTAGCCATTTTGTGTCATATATTTACATGCTCTGGGTGGGAATTTTATTCCATGGCAAAATGGTCTCACATCTCTCTCAAGTACTCCTCTTTATTTCTAAGTACTCCGCGATGAATAATGCGTTTTAACTGTTAAATCTTGATTTCCTTCAAAATCATGAAATTATTTTTTTTTTTTTCATCTTTCAAGCTTTGCTTCATGTTGATTAATGTTATTAATGATCAAATTAGTCGGAGTGAATGTGTATTGAATGATATATAGTATGTTATGGTTGTTAGTATTCATTATGTAGAAATAAACATCTTCTTTGGATTCTTTTCATTAATTGTACTTTTCACTTCTTGTCCTAACACATTCAAAATGCAGGGAACTTGCGTTGTGTTGCAATCTTACCCTTTGTGTACTTTATTTTATTTGTATACAGGTGTACTGCATGGTAACTGAACATTTTCATAGGGAAGAAATGTTTATCTTTAATTTTCATGATTCATGCATATTTTCTGATAACGTAGGCTATTTCAGTATTTGTGTTATCATTGTTTCGGTTTTTGTGTAGTGCAATATCCACAAACGTACTCAAAGCGCTGAGCATTAATCAGATATTTTATTTCTGAAGTGCTGCATTTTAATTCCTGACCTAACCGACTGTACTTGGGTGTGTGATAATTTCCTCCTAATGAGTAGACACATTGCTGTTTTGAGTGTATTGCATGTGAGTCCCCTCACCATGTAGCAGTAGTATCTATGGTCTCACCCATAGAAGTACTAGAATGACTGCAATGTTATGCCCATTCGCAGTTAACTTGGAATTTAAGGTGACTATTATAGGCTATTTATAGCTTAAAGCACCAGCATGTCGAGTTTTCATTGAGCTTCGTATGGCGAAGTCCCCTTAAATCTGGCTTCAATTCCGACCGATCGCGTGATCCCTATAAGCATTCTCGTTACTCGTATTTCTATTTGGCTAGAAGTGCGTTATGAATTTGTCCACTGTCGGGGTCAAATTCTCCAATAATCATAACGCATTAAACCTTATGATTAAAGAAATCCTTTTCACACGTTCCAATACGATTGAGGGTGTTAGAATAAATACGGAAATAGAAAATTCAATTCTGATTTCAATTTATTTATTCAATTATGTGACAACAGCGAGAAATAGCACCGCACGGAAATAAATACAACAAACACTGACTTAAAAGATGTTCTGCCGATGGAATCACAAACATTCGCTAAACAAATTCTGAAAATTCGAAAACAGTGTTTGATTCCCTAAATCTGAGAGCAAGATGAAATGGCACAAGGCTTGAACACAACGTCTTTCCAAAACTTTCTTATTTCGATTTACAAGATAAATTGCGTTTAAATGAGTTGGTTTACATACGAATGCATACAAGTGAACGAACATACATCATTACAATTTTAATTCTAATTCGTGACAGACAAAGTTGGAAAGGGACACCAAGATCACGGGTTCGAAATAGCAGAAGTTTCACTGTACGCATACACCATTTGTTTTACCATGAATACAAAAGCAGACGACAAATAGGAGAAAAGCGCGCGAATAGTTTGCGCGTCATGTTAGCATGCAAAGCATTTTGTCTAAGACGAGAGATTAGTCGTACAAAAAGGATAAATAATACCTAATGATATGAAACATTTGTAATTTTTAAAATAATGCCTGAGAAGAAATATCCATTTGGAGTACCTAAACTATAAGTACCGAAAAAGTGCTGGAGTATAGAGATAGAAATGTCGAAATTTGACATCATGAGTCGATAGTAGTGCAAATATAATAACAACAAAAAATAATCATTAAACTTAACGAAATAAATAAAGTGCTAATCATTATGTCTCGTTATTGCACGTGACTTGCATTGCACGTAACGCGTTTTTCAATCATAACGTGAAACTATGCCTGGTTGATGCCTAGCGGGCGATCCGATACTTCCGTACTGGTGGTGCAATAGTACTTCTTGTGTGCTAAAAAAGTCGAAAGATAAGTGAACGATATATCGCACTGTTTACAGTACTTGGCGGTGATTTTCTCCGGGCTTTTTCGCTGCAAAATGTTAGCGACAGAGTGAGAGTGTGTTGGTGATTTCGTCATCGGTGAACTGCTAGAGGTGTCTCGAGTATCCGGACTCGGAGTCGGACTCGGTCGTTCGGTTTTACAAGGAGGTGCGGGGCTGCTCTCCATCTTAATCTGAGATATCTGCGTGGTGTCAACGTTTTCTTTGCGATCTTCGTCAAGTTTTGTATCTTTAACATCTTCATTTTTCACTTCGGGAGTTGGACTCCGGATCGGACGTCTGTATTCGGATTTCTCATACCCTTTTCTGGATTTCCTCCTCTTATACGGCTCACTCTTCATCCGGATGAGCTCACTTTCGAGGTTCTCATGTCGTAGGTGAACCGGTTGCTTCGGAATCAACGGCGGTTCTTCAAATTCAATAACATGCTCATCCACGAATGGCGTTCCATTATCGGCGTGCATCTTCCCGTGCATACGCATGCCACGCACGGTGTTGCCACGGTAACCACACAACGCACACTTGTAGGCTTTAGATGGCGAGTGTGCCTTCAGATGTTCGGCTAGTCTGGTGTCACTTTGCGCGATGTATTCACAGTGTGGGCAGTGGTAGAGCGGTAAGTGTGCGGCGGACCCAGTACAATAATGCAGCCCCATCAAGCGGGCGGAACCAAACGTCGCTCCACAATGTTGACAGGCGAGACTAGAATCAGACGAATCCGGACTTCTCCTGGCCGGACAGTAAAAAGTCTGGTGAGCTCGTAGGGTTTCCGCGGATGAAAACGGGATTCTACAAGCGGCGCACAGGAGGGGGTCGTCGGTCGGGGTGCGCGGAGATTTCGGGGTGTGTGGGTCCGTCCGAGGGCTGGACGGCGAGCGGGAATGAGGCGTGCTGTCCCCTCCGCTGGGGATTTGGGCGGAGTGCCTCCTGCTCGCGCAATAATGCTCCTTGTGCGCGATGAAGTTCTCCAACTTGTAGAAAACGATGTTGCAATCCTCACATTTGCTGACAGAAGACAACCTTTGTTGTTGTTGCTGTTGTTGCTGCTGCTGCTGCTGTTGTTGGAGTAGGACCATAGCAGCGGCGTGTTGTGGCAGGGGAAGCAACCCCATTGGGAATATCTCCGGGCGAACTGGGGAGGCAGTCGCGGGGGTTCTGGGTCGCCTCGGAGGGGACTTGGGTTCGTTCTTGACGGCGGCGGGGGGCTTGATGCTGAGGTCCAGGGGTTGGTCATCGGAGGGGGTGGGAAGAGGGGGCGGGGATGTTTTCACTGGGGAGGGGGGTTTATCCGGGACAATGTGGATGTACGGCATGGCGAAGGGGGAGTGGAGCATATGTAGCGCTGGGTGGGGGGCTAGGGGTGGGGTGAGGTGTCCGTTGGGGGCTGGGGGGAAGGGCAGGGCTGCGGCGGGGGAGGCAGCCCGAGCCTTGGCCGAGGGGGTTCTCCTGGGGCTGGTGGAGTCCCGGCGGCCTGGGGTGCTGACTCGGCGGCGCTGCTGGCAGTAGTAGAGCTTGTGGCCTCGGTAAGTGGTCAGGGAGGTGAACTGGATATCGCACTCTTTGCAGAAGAGTTCTGGAGGTTTCAGGTTATCTTCCGGGAAATGCAAGCGTAAATGCTGATTCAGCGCTTCGGTTGAGGTGCAAGTGAAAGTGCAGTGCGGGCATTTCTCATCCCCCTCTTCCTCTAACTTCTCCTTCTTCACTTTATTCTCAACTTCGCCATTTTCTTCGCCTTCCAACTTTCGCTTCTTGACTGAGAAGAAAATTAAATCTTTAGTCAACCATGCATATGACCAAAGCACGTGGCTCACTTGTTTCCATGGCGACCGCGTCTTCCGGTTTCTTGGCGCAATAAAAGGCGAGATGCGCTTTCAGTGTGCTCTCACTGCTGTACCGCACTCCACAGTGCGCGCATGCGTGGTTCAGGGCTGGAAACAAGCATCCGTAGATAAGCAAAGAGATAACAACATAGCCTCGAGGACATTTTCAGGACTTCGGTTCGACATGAATGAAGATTGCACGAGTGCAGGAAAGCATCATTGAGGGGTTCGGGTTTGATTCCCCTCCGAATATCGGGGTGTATCGAATCAATGAGTACTCAACAAAAAAAAAAAAAAAAAAAAAAAAAAAGTCACGTGTAAAGAGGTACTAATTATTTACAGGTGGTGTACTACACCAGTATTTGGATATGAGGTCATTCATATCTGCGAGAATTATCAGCAATTCAACATCACGATTAGCACACGATAGAAACGTCGTGATAACGTTATCAGCCGGTTGTTGTTCGCCTATGAATTGATCAGCTAAGTTAGGAAATGTCACCAATGGGAAGAAAAACGCAAATTCAGAAGTCCTCTCCGCCCTTTTCGCCTTTAAAGAGGAAAGCGACACTTGTATAATGGATTACATCCATTATGGTGATGAAGTCCATGCAGACATTGATGAGGTCAAAAGACCAGCTACAATTCAATCTCATTCAATTTCATTGAATTCAGCGAAGCGAGCCAATTTCATGAGCACCGGTCAAGAGCCTGACCCTAAAGGTCACGACCAATCGACACCGGGTCACGTGACGAGTTATGGCGGGAAATCCATCGATCACGTGACCAAGATGATATGATCAGTGTGGAGTTCGGACTGCGCGCGTCGAACCGCGAAGATAGTGCAAAGTAAGCGCCATCTCTAGGATTGAAATGTCACGGGCCCTGATAATGGATGATCATGGCCTATGATCTCCGGCGCTGCTTTCCAGACGTTTCTCGATTTCTCCTAATGGCATGATGTTATTTTAAAT
Source organism: Capitella teleta (assembly GCA_000328365.1). Classification (NCBI taxonomy): domain Eukaryota; kingdom Metazoa; phylum Annelida; class Polychaeta; family Capitellidae; genus Capitella; species Capitella teleta. Next base: position 258,687 of record KB300908.1, read on the forward strand.
CACGCGGCCTGAAACACCACGTGAATGTGTAAACATGGCGGCGAAGGGGGAGGCGCTGGACCGGAAGTGAAAGCTATTATGGAAAGCCGAAATGGATAGCGACGACTTGTTTCTTTCCCCAGCGGATGATGAAATTGATATCGACTTCCATTTCAGCCACTAGGGTGGCTGCCTTTAGTGTCTTATACTGTACTGGGTTGAGTTTCTGTTCTCTTAGAAATACACGACAACAGCCTAAGACTAGTACCGGTACGTATATACCCGCTATGTCTTGATATGCTCTTTCTAGATTCGAGTGCCTTTGTCACAAAAACTCAGGTATTTGATAATTAAAAGTGATAAATTCGCTAACGACATTCAACGATGATTTTATCTCGAACGAATGAATGTACGTTTCTTTGTGCAAACGTATGTCTTTCCTGTACCAGAATGCTATACATCTGATAAGAATAATAATGAATGAAAATGCGATTTTCGATTTCGAAACAGTGCTATGCTAGTGACAAGACGATGTACAAGATTAAATAATCGTTGCTATGGTAACTGCACTAATAGAAAAAGTGGAATTATATGTATTGGTACAGATAATTACATCAGGATAAACAGCCCAAAACTGCATCTGAGAGCAGATAAAAAGTGTTTAAAAAATCAAATGTAGATCAAAGTAAAGTTACAAACCGGATGTTCCTAGCGAAAAGTATGCAACATACTGATAAAGATATTACTTACAGCCAGTACTAGTAAAAGCAGTATATCCGCGTAGAATCAACACAAAACTCAGAATAAACGAGCGAAAACCTTCAGAAATTGCTTTTAAATGAAAAGAAAAAGAACTTCGACGAACTGCTTTTGTGTGAGCGATAAGATAAGGCGTAACGTGTAATGTATACGGCGCCCGTCTGAAGCCATTTACAATTGTTTATTATCGGGGTTGAATCTTGGGTTTTCGAAACACAGCAGCCCAAGGGTCCATATAAAATCAGATAAGAGCAACATTATCGCTCTTATCAGCGTCTAGCATCGACATAGATTGTCAAGATAAGAGAAAAAGCGCATGAGAAAATGCGTAAAAATATTATTTCAATTAATTTTATGAACTGATCTCGTGAGGGGAGCGGAAAACTTCAAAGAGATGACAACTTACGATAGCCCGGTTCTGGAGAGTTTTGGCGGGAAAGTTCTGATGCAGAAGCGTCCTTCGAAGACGGACTTGTCGGGGATGGCTTGACCACCATCCCGGTGTGGAGTGCGGTCACGTCGGTACGAGTGACCTTGTCGAATACTTTGACCTCTGTGACCATGGAAACGCTGACGTCACGATCCAACATGGCGACTAGTTCTGTGTCTGTGGGAATCTCTTTCGTTATGATACACACTATTTCATCAGGTCCTGGAATTGAAAAAAAAAAAAATAAAAAAAATGATTTTAAAATTTAATTTAAATCATTTATACTAGTTTGTCGTGTAATAACACGAAAAAAAAAAAAAAAAAAAAAAAAAAGAAGAAGAAGAAGAAGAAGAAAAAAAGTCATATTCATAATTTTGCTTGGATGTGATTAGCACAAATATAGAATAAGTACAATTTCCCAACCTCTATACAGATAGATATGATTAGTGTAAGAAAGTCGTTTCGGCCTTTCGGTTCTCAGGGGCGGGGAAAAGGGGAAAGTCGCGGGAAGCGCCTTTATCTCTTATTCCCTTAACCCGCTTATTGCCGCTATTTCGCCTTTGAGCGGTCTTCGCTAAGTACGGACATTTTGCCAGCATTTGCCCGGTGGCGTTCGTCCATTGAGCGGACTCTTATCTTGCGATGTCCGTGGGGTGATTGCGAGGGGCCTCCTATCGTCCGCTCAAAAGAATGGTCGTGATTTATTCGGGCAGCGGCTTATCAGCGCCTGGGCCACGCGACGAACGCTCTTTGCGATGTTGACTGAGCGGGGCTGCGAGTCGGGTGTTAAGACCCTATACGGACCTTGCGACGCATTCAAATTAACATGTATTATGGCGGGGCAGTGAGCCGGGCGATGGCAGATAATGCGAAATCATTTCTCGCGATTAATCAAGCTTCCGCCGTGTCTCTTCGGACGCATGGAAATCGGTCTTCAGAGACGCGGGAAAGACGCGTCGTGTTTGACCTTCACGATGCCCACAAAGCAGGGGCATCTGTCTACCCTGACACGTGGTCAAGTGTTCTTGTCAAATCACCGGGTTATTAATAGCATTTCAAGGGAGTCCTTCTGAGGGAATTCCTCCGATGATGTCATTATGGGTTTCGTGTTCTATGAATACGTAAGATATACGTTGCGCAAACGACCGAGCGTCTTATCGCATGGTACTATAACGCTGATATCAAATACTTCTGATTAAATTGATAACAGTATCATAAGTTGGAGAAATTGTTATATATCGATATGATATCTAATCTGTTTAACTGCGCGGGGGTCAGAAACTCAGGATAGCGAACAATTCAACGGTCATCCGTGAGATATGGTCATAAAATTTCCCAATGAAGTTGCAATACTCATACACGCACACAAATAACGAATATCGGATACAATACCCTGAACCAGCTCAAGTGAAACTCTTTAATCAAGTTAGTAAATTATCCCCTCAAAAGATATCTAAGAATTTTAGAATTTATTTGATGTTGAAGCAGACACTGTAATTAAACTCTAATAAAACCACACATTTCAAGATCTAGAGTTGAAAAATAGAATGAATACTAAAAATTTATGATTATTTCTCTCATAAGTCACGCAGAATGATTTTCCTGGAACAATCTATGAATGTGTCATACATGCAACACAATTCCAGTGTTATATGTGATAAATAATATTATGTTAGCTAGGTTATTAATAGTTCTAATTCTCACCTGTGATTTTTATAACAGCATTTGATGAATTTGGGTCTTGATCCGTCAAAATTAATCTGATCCATCGACTTTTGTCTTCAACAAGACATAACAAATCACGTCCCCCGGTGTTACTGGCTTCCGGTAGCTGTGACAAAAAAAAATATATATATATAATAATTTAATTTAAAATACATACATACATATATACATACATACATGTACGTAAAAATTTCAACACTTTCAAAACAAAATCATAAGCCTACAAAACCAACCCTTTGGTTTATTATTAGATTCAAGAATAGTGCAAACTTATATAAACTAATACCGATAATAAAAAAGGGTCCACCATTTAATCTTATCGAACAGTGGGTGGTTCCGACACATGAACATAAATCAGGCATTAGATTAGATAAAGTTCTTCTGAAGGGGGAAGGAAAAAAGAAAAGTTATCTATAATTGCAGAGATTGGCTCAAATCTCCATCAATGTCACGTCTCGCGATACACTGCGAGATAGAGCGAGATGTCGGTATCTGATAGAAAAGAGATTGTTTACATTGGTTGCCAGGGAGATATGACGAAGATACTCGCTAGGGGGCGACGGCTGTATATAGCAGATAATGTTATGTGTTATGATGGATTCGCTTACCTCGACAGTGTATTCGCCAGTATCAATTCCGTCCTCCTGGATTAATTTAGTCGTGTACGGCCCAAACGTAGTTCCTTCCAATATCGTACGACTCGCAAACACGCCGTATTCCGTCGTGGACGTACGGGCTTGTGAGTCAGGATGTCTGAGTCGGAAATCACTTGGTAAATCGTGAAGTCGAGCGATTTCGATTAATTCATCGTCTGATTTCTCTGTAAAATAAAGAAATATTATGTACACATCAATAAACCATTAAATGAAATAATTGTTCATTTGTCTAAGTAAAAGAAATATGCTTTTTTTTATCTCGATTTTTTTTTCCCTTTTCGCAAGACCTACCGGATCGTATGCGTTTGTGGGCTTGTACCCAACTGTTTCGGGTACTGAAGCCCAGAATGCTTATCACGAATGATAAGACGGAAAGTTAGTCTTATCTGTGAGGGCAACGTCCAATGATAACGCAGATATCACAAAATAAACATCTGGTCATTGACCTTCATCCGACCAGAAGGTCCCGCTAAAACCAGGATTCCGGATCCGGAACATAATTCGTATTTTATCTAGCAGTGCTGTGTATATCTATGGATCTGGATTGGTCATAGAAATCTCGTTATCTTATGCTCGACAAGACGTGTCTTCAAGGAAGGTATAGAAATTACACGCTATAGCTCTCCGTATTACAGGAGTTGGGACGGAAGATAACAAAGTATTATGGGAAACCAAAAGTGATATGACTAGAGATTATGGTAAGATGACAATGATAGCGAGTTGTGCAATATTCTTTGGAATGCAAACCATGTGAGTAGGAGGAAGTTACTGACTAATCATTTTATCTGCTTGTATGAGATTACAAGAGAGTACTTGTACTTGACAGATAAGGAAATCGACAAAAAAAGGTTGGGCGGGGACAGCGTGATCTGACCTATAAAAAAATAACCGCCCCCTCGCAAAAACTCGATCTAAAAATTCAGCAGGAAAAAAATGGAAAAAAAAAAACACCCCCCCCAAAAAAACAAAAAAAAAAAAAAAAAAAAAAAACAACAACAACTTGTAATTATGGAACAAAGTATAAAAAATCTTAATGGTAGATAAGCGGATATTTTTCCTTATGCCTCATCTTTTTCTATCTCAAGTTCTGAGAAACACTGGCAGACCTGATTGTTATCATAAGCCTTCAATTTCCTATCAGAATATTTTATTGCTGATCACTGCTCACAGTGCTTAGTATTTCTTAAGAATTATCTTAATAACGCATTATAAAAAATTAATTCACATCCTACATATAAATATACAAGTACAAAGAAACGTGTAAATAATGATGCTATATTTATTGACACGGATTTGTTTCGTGTGATTAAAACCGCGGGTAAAAAAACCCGACTGAGCGGTATAAAGCTGTTATCAAATGAAACCGGAGCAATATCGATGCAGGGAGCGATAGCAGCGTGGATATATGGGATCGAGTTTTATCATTGATGGGCGGGGGAGATAGCCCGCTACTCCGCATCCCGTGATCACTCATACACTTTGACTGTATCTTATCAGCGTGTTGGCTCCATTCCCCTGCCGCTAGCCCTGAGGCTGGCTATCGGCGAGTCTCATCAAATAGGAAGGCCCCTACTCATGACCTCCTGTGATCGCCAGCGCCGACCGCCACGACCCCCTCCTCCCCCTGCTTCCCTTTTGCACTCGACTTAAAGCGACGCCGCACTCTTGTATTACATGTCCTAAGTTCTTGTTTTGCCTGGGGGCCGCCATGACACATGCAATCAAAAGAAGCGTTCGCAAACGCGATTGCAAAGTGCGTTATGATCTTGTGTGTTAAACTAATGGCCGAATGCTTGATACGTGAATAGTTGTTGATATAATGACCATAAATATTAGTGGAGTATTTAATAGCTGCATGTATCTTTAATTTGTTTACATTGATCTCCTTTTATAAAATGCGTTGCTGTCTGGACTGTAGTAATTCCTGCTCATAGACTGTCGAGAAAGAAAGATGAGTATATTACTACTAGTAGTAACTCCACTCACATACCAACTAACAATTTCCATTATGAATTTCATTGCTTCTGAGTCACTTTTTCTTCGCGTTAAATTTCTGGTATCTGAAAATCAATGTTCTATTCACCTTCCTGAATAGGGCTCCATATCATTCTAATTGCCAGTTGTTTCATGGGAATATTGTAATAAGCTGTGATAATCGTGATAAGCTCAGACTTTGCCAATTGCTAATAATGTGAATTACAATATTGGAAATGTGGTTTGGTATACCCCGTTGTAATCGGCAGTGATATCCAATTTAGAATTATTTGCATTTGATAAATAATAAAATAACACACAAAAATCGTGAAATTGAAAAGTGTTATCTTAATTATCCTATGTGATCCTCATGCTATTGTTAGACACGAATCCAATTTGTAAGCAGTAGCAAAAAGAGAGGGAGAGAGAGAGAGAAAAAAAACTGTTATGGAACACAATTCGGTAATTAATTACCATATAGATCAATACAACTGCACTAAATAAAATATGCTTATATGCAATTAATGATCAATATTATCGATGAGAAAGTTTTGCTTGACGATACACAAAAGTCCCTTACATACGTACATGTACACTGTACTAGTATTAAAGCCAGATTACATGACGCACAAAGTGAAGTCGAATTTACACAGAGATCAGAATTTTCGTTGTGCGTGCATCCGACTGTGCAATGTCATGTGATTGATAGCGGTTGTCATGGAAACCGCTTGGCTAATCAAAATTCGATCTGGCGTTTTGATAAGCCAGAGATAAGGCATTGGACCGCAAGCGCAGATAGTTTGTCCCGACCAGTAGTCGCGGAGATGGTAAAGATGGCGGTGTCCTTCCTGTTTGGGTAAATTTAATGTGTACATGCAAGGACCCTTGAGATATTGGTGAAACAGCATTATTTATACAAGACATAAATTTAAATTGTGTTCGTGACTGAACGGAATTAAGTGATTTCTTCATTGACTGAATGCATGACTGGGAGAGTCAGTGAGTAAAAGAATGATTGATTGTCAGCCGCGGCACACAAAACGGAGACCTCCGCTCCGTAATCACTAAGTCGAATTTCGAGATAACGGGCAGCTGGGAGGTTGCAGATAACGCCTAAAGACCCTAAAAAGTAGATCACTCCCTAAATAGATTACTACACAGGGCAAATTACTGCTCCCAGAAATCGACACACACAAAAAGAAGGAAAACCATAAATCGGAAGTTAGGGAGTGAGAGGGATAAATGGGAGGGGGCGCATCGGTGAGAGGAGAGACGGGGTTCCTAAATGTTATCACTTGATGCCAGGGCTTGATAAGCCTCCTTTGATGCTCCCTGCCTATAATAGGGCTACAGGCTAATGTATCAGCCCGGCCCGGGTCCGGAGTGGGGGCCTTTTTGGCCTGATGTTATCAGGGAACGATGATCAGGGTGCTGGGTGCGCTGATAAGTCCTGAGTAATGGCGGAATGGGAGAATTTGGCCGAAAACTTAAAAGACTTGATGAATGGCGATTTGGAGGGCCTGATGACCGCGTGCGGTTCGGAGATAAAGAAGGCTTATTCCCGCGGGGATTTCACTGTGACTCAGCATTATTAACTGCTGAGCGAATGGAATTATCGTGCCATCTCTGTTTATAATGGATTAATGTCTTTATCGCATTATTCGCATTATGTACAAACGTGAGCATAGAGAAAACCCCCAATTTTTCATGATTTTCTTCGCTTTGCAGTGTTTTACATACAATAATGTTTTAATATTGTCGTTATCAGTAGTTGCTATCTTAGATAAGAAGAGGCGGCAGACTTCTCTTATCGCTTAGTACTGCTATCTGAACGCGGAATCAGCGAGATGGAAGGCTCTCTTATCTTACCAGCCCTATCTTATCACGCAGAGAATCTCTCTGGCTCGCAGATAACAACTTGTCAATCAAAGCGATCTTATCCCGCCATCATTATTCCGCCATATTGAAATGGCGTCTCCATAGCAACGCAGAAAACGACACGAATTGAGAAGGAAAAAATTTAGTGAAAGCATTCGGTGTACAAACATCTGTGTACAATGTTGCGCAAGGAATCATTAAAATTGTATCCCTTATCAGCGATCTCTTATCAAGACGGCTTGTAATATCCGAAACAACGAATGGAAATTTGTTTTGTTTTTTGCGATAAGGGGAGCCTTGCGTGTGACCTGGTTTTGTGATTAAACATGTAATTACATTACGTAACATTATTACGCAGATTCTTGCGTGCATGGTACTTGATAGTTACTAGTATAGTAGTAATCTCGAGTTATTCAATGTATATTATACAATGTAAGGCCTACTAGCTAGAAACTGTTCAGATACATAGTAACCCAGTTAATTATCATAATGCATTCAACTTACAACCAGTAAACTATAAAATACTTAATATCCTAACATGGGAAAATACCGAATTTGATTGAAACAAATTACCATGGCAACGAGAATCTTACTAAACTGTTAAAAGTTGAAAGGGGAGATGGGAGGGGGAGGCTATTGGGAAGGGAGGGCGCAAAGATCACCCGCTTGCCACGCCCCCTTACCCTCTCGGATAAGACGAGCAGGGGAGGGGGAGAGGGGCTGAAATTTGACAGTGACAGTTTTGACACAAATTGCAGAAACGCACTTGTGCAGAAATATCACTTATCGTGTCTGTATGCAGTATGTGTCAGTAATAATTAATAAGTATTGCACTAATTGTGTGATCTATTCGTAACTAAATAACTAAATATTTATTATTACCAATAAGAGTAGTAGCTGTAATTGCCAAATAATTGACAATTAAATACATGCATGCAACACTATAATGCACGATCGTGACCACCAGATATCCATCGACAGGGAATGAACAGTGGATTATAATCAGTATCTAACACATGCAATTATATATCTACTGCTACCAGTTGTATGAGCATAGTAAACCACGACGCAACTAGAAGTCGTAGAAGGCAAACTACGTTAATTAACTAAATTACTAAGCATGCGAAATGGTGATGACATGGTATAAACACTGCTTAGTTAATCCCACTTACTTTTAATTGACTTCGGGTGAGACTGCTTCCTGCGCGACATTTCAGAATCTTTTGATCCGAGGATATCCGTTCCGTCCGCTTCCCCGTCGGGCTGTCAGCAGCAATGCTGGGGAGCCAGCTTTCTCTTCCCATTTACTACAGCAGGCTGCGCAGTGACCTCACTGCATCAATGAAACAGCCTGCGCATGACTTGACCTAATTCTCAGAGCAGATCAAAATGGTGGTCGCCTTTAACGGGGATGTCAATATTTTAGATGGAAAATTGTAATGTTGTAACCCGATTAGGTGAGTTGTGACTGTGTATGAGTTGTTTTAGCCTGTTGGATTGTGTGGACTGTTTGTTTTTGATAATATGAAGTGGTTGTTTAGTGTTTTATGGTGGGATTTTGGGGTTAAAGTGTCCAGTTGACTGAGTTGAGTAAGAAACCTTAGCTTGTCGTGGCGTGGTGTTTTTGAGGGGCAATCATTCAGCTGAAATACGGTCATGTTTTCTCCTTAGTGCTTACAAGTAATAACTAAATTAGGCACATAAAACTACTATTCGGCTTATGTTGAATGTATTCTTCCGCGTTCGTGGGTCCGGGTTAATATGACAAGTGTACCGTATGGAAATAATATATAATTCAAGGCAACGTTGGCATAATTATGCTGTAAGCATTTGCCACAAGAAATACAATGCTATTGTAGCAATTGTACTAACGGTTTACATGTAGTTGTGTAGTTGTCAGTGAAACACATTTCGGACGAGAGTACATCGTGCTTTCTTGACAAGATGCATGCGGTTAAATATAGCTGCATGCACTTTGTCGTCAAGAAAGCTTGTAGTTTTTAATTCAATTAATATTTTCGATAAATTACTAGTAAATTACTGTTCGTAATAACTACATATAATAATAACAATGAACCACTCCTTTATAGATAAACATCATTCATGATCAAGTGACAGATCGAAGACACAATAATTAGTGCAGTGTTATTTGGCCTTTGAATGCATTAATTAACGTTCGCGATCTCATTAGGGTATGTGTTCTATATCAAATGCATTTATTTATTGGCGAGACACGGTTTACACCCATGAAGATCGACCAACTAAATTACTTGTAGTAGTACTAGGATCACACGCCAGGCACACCATACTAACATTATATTTTCATTTTGATTTAATCCGAATAATAATTATTATTAAATTAATTAAAGTTGAAGAATAGAGGTCCTCTTTTTATTTTTGGAAACCTCTTTGTTTCCTTAATTAGATCGATTCTATTAGCTTTTGTGAATTTTGAAACGTTTTTCAGGTAAATAAAATGAATAAAATGTGACTCTCTTGCGCTGGCAATGTTATATCAAAATACAAGAGGTGAGTGCGAGATTTCTTTCTGAGAGAACTAGTTATATATATATATATACAGAGTGGGCCAAAAGTAGTCTATCTTCTCCATGTTAAAAACAAAATTCTAAAATTGGCTGAAATGTCATCATTTCATAATTTTACCTCTTTATTTTTGTTTTCTTTATTTTTATATAATGTTTCACTTTATACCAATTGTAACATGCCTTCGAACAACGCCAGTTGCAGAAGGTGTAGAATAAATGTGAAAAAAAAATAATAATAAAAAAATAAAGAAATAAAAACAACTATATGGTATGGATTGGCTATGTTGTTCTGTGCCCATTTATGCAAAGAAATAAAGTAAAAAGTAATTTTTGAATGAGGGAGGAACATTTAAATGCGGTTGGTGAGTGATCGCGAAGAGAGCAAAATCAGATGAGCCCCTGAACGAGCATTAGAGGAATGTCATCTCTTGTATGGCGCTTTAATACAAAAACTCTCTGTTTTTATTTTAGGATCATAGGATGTGAATATTAGCACTACTGTCACAACTATAGCACTATCAAACAAAACAATAGTACGAGAACGTTGCCTTATTAATTTAATATTTATGCGTTCAATGAAGCTTATCCATGGTCCGGGGCCCTGTTTGCCGTCAATAGTGGAAATATTGCGAAATGATGAGTGCACTTTTGGCCCACTCTGTATACTAAGTCGATCGTCACCTTCCTTTGTTAACAAAAGGAGAATTGATTTCATGACGTTACGACCACCGTGAAATCGAACGCGAGATGAAAGCGATATTTTAAACCTTTAAAATTCGATTAATCCATTTGGATAAGCCGACAGCAAGTGTAATGAATGTGTTGAATTTTAACCGTAATTAAATTTTTAACCGTAAAAAAAAAAAATTTTAACCGTAAAGCGTAGACCCTATTTCTCGTATGGAATGCATCTTGAACAGCGATGAATATTTCATAACAAGTGATAATGCGAAATAAATTAACGTAATCCAATAATCTAATAATTAATGATAGAGCTACACGTACTTGTACTAGTACTTAAACTACATCTTAATTATGTAGTGCACAATATAGATCTGACTCAACTACACTAGGTTTTTGAACTTTGTACTTTGAAGTACGAAGTATTAAATAAGCAGTTGCCCTTTACATATTGGAAAGATAGAAAATTGATCCAAATGACTCCAAATTAGTTGTCGTGTGGTTAAGTTCATATTGCAGACCGCAAGGAAACCTCAATTTTTGGTTTACAATAAATTCAACAATTAATTTCAAGACACATTTTTTCTTTTAAAATTCATTTTTGTTTCAGTAATTTCAAGAAACATTTTTGTTTTTCCTGTTTGAAATCCATTATTATTTCAGTACCGGGGGTATCCGTTATAATTGTAGTAGCAATGGTCAGCATAGAGTCTTGATTATGGAAGCAGAGATGACAACCATGAATTAAAAATGCATATTTATGCGGTTAAGAGCAGCTAGCACATTCGATTTTAGCAGTTAGTCTGGGTCAATTCATTCATAGTATTGTGAGCATATTTCCCCCCCTCTTAACTTAGACGAACAGGATGCTTCATATACATGTATTCTCCATGATCACCTATGTTGTTATTTCATAATTTGAAATATTTTTGTTCTTTCTTCCAGTGGCTGTCGTCTGATGATGTCATCGGAGGGAGGTATATTATCAGCCATTTACCATTCCATCAGCCCATCTTGAATAATGTCATATGTTATCAGTTAAATTGTTTCATTTTAAGATCGAAAAAAGTAATCTTGATTATGCATTTCATAAATCTGTTTTAAAAGGAGTCTGCTTTTTGTTCTGTTCTTGTAATTTTTATGGCATATTTCCTTAATGTTCGCATGAACCAATACTTCTAACACGTGTCAAGTACGCGTGTACCTAAACTGGCTACCTGTTGATTATGCTTCCTATACACATGCATGGTTTTTGTGGACATCTGGATTTCGTGTTATATATGTTTTATTTATAGTGTATCTTTTTTTTTTTTTTTTTTTTTGGGGGGGGGGGGGGGGGGATTTTTTCTTACCTTTTGTTCTCACTTTCTTCTTTCTTTAAGCATTGTAGCAATATAGTGCTCCTTACCGTGAACGCGAAAAATAAATCCCATAAAAAATGACGACCCCTCCAGCCGCGGAAATAGACTGCCGCGAACAATATATGTTCTACAGTTGGAGGCAGAAAGATATGATATTGCAACAAAATGCATGCATAGAAATTAAGCCATGCATCCTCAATTACGTCGTCGTGACGAATATAGCTAATCAACCGTTTATCATAATTAAAATCACATAACAGTGAATACCACGCAACTCAAGTCTATTCACGTGTATGTCAACTGATATGATTGTGACGTCACACACACATTCTGACCTCTTGATTCGTGAAAGCTCAGTGGTCAGTTGTGTAGCTGTCCACTGCACGGTCAGCAGCGGCCGAAGCAGCTTTGTTCGGACCATGAATCATTTCAGCTCCGTTTGTTACTAACCCTATCTGGCCGTTCGATCTATGAGCATGGGGCTAGCGTGTTATCGTGCGCATAGGAATTGTCGCATTTGCCGTGACAATAGCCGGTGGCTCTGACAATAGACCCGTGTCTATCTGCCCGCCCATCACACGACACCCGTGGAATGTGATGCTCAGAAGGAGAGGCCAGAGGGTCTTTTGCCCTTCAGGGTGCAGATAACACTCGTTGTGATACAAATGCTCTCTGAGCTGAGGTGATAAGCTGAAGACGTGAGTTTCAGTTCGATGCAATTAACCGAGGGTATATAACCTAATTGATACCCCCCTCCCTAGCTGCGTGCATAATGAATAACATTTATGGGTTATTTAGTTAATAGAAAACTGGTTAAAATGCTATGAATATTTTTGGTTTAATAGAAGTTGGACTTGTGGCCTGGTATCAACATTTCTTCATTTTTTTCTTCTTCTTCATCAGATGACGAAGATTTCCACATTTGTGGCCGATGCAAAGCCGTCTTCTACACCATCGAGTCTTACCTCGACCACAAGCAATCGAAATCCTGCCAGCAGTCCTCCAAAAGAGCGAACAAGGATGATCTGGACGCACACGACCTTAAACCACCTGCGAAGAAGCGTGGTCGTCCGCCGTCCAGATTTGAAAACCTGCCTGAACACATCAAGCAACTGGCGCCCAAGTCTCCTCTATGCAAAGAACACACCTGCCCAAAGTGTGAATACAAAGTTGACGACTGGGTGGAGTTTGACCGTCACATGCGGAAGCATCATAATTTGACACAATACTGGTGCAAGAAGTGCAATACTCCATTTTGTGATCGGTATAAAATGAGGCGACACATAAACAGCTGCCGCAGCGAGACTTCTACCGTTGGCGACACCTCAGCAAGTTCATTTGTACCATTCAACACCCGCAGTCGAAGGTTCTATAAGACTGAAGATGAAGACTTTATAGGGAATATACCACAGCTCCCAGATTCTGTTCCGAGTATAGGTTGCGATTTCTCTTGTCGTGAGTGCTCCACGAATTGCCAGGATCACAAGGATATATTACAGCACCTCAAAGAAGTCCACCTTGGAATTTTCCCGGCCGTCTGTAAGTTTTGTGGGCAGTGGTTTCGACAGCGACAGCACTTGTGGAGACATATCAATTCGTCACTTCACGATGACCTGCCAGATGCCTTTCTACTGGAAGTGAAGACTGAGATCCAAAATTTAAAGTGCTTCTGGCCTGATGCCAAAATTGATTCTGAAAAGACTCGGAAGCATGCACAGAAACCGGTGTCATGCTCAGAGTGCGGCAAAGTGTGTTCAACCAAAGCATACTTAGAGAAACATATTCACCGCAACCACAATGCTCCACCAGTCATCAAGGATTCCGGATTCAAATGTTTGGTATGCTACAAGGCATTCTCAGCCAGCGTTTCACTCAAGAGGCACATGACTATGGTACACAGTGAGCCATGCGCTACCCCAAATGGCAACCAGTGCAAAGTATGCCTGAAGAAACTCAAACAAAATAAACAGACATTGGATCACATGAAACAAATGCACACTGCCTCCTTACAAGGTCCCATCGAAGATCTTATCACACTTGGAGATTCAACATTTTCAGCCGTTGATCTTCCGCTCAACTGCTTCGTCTGCAGCACTTATGTCTCCACCCATGAAGCTCTCGTGGAGCACCTCCAGTGCCACCGGATGTGGGCTCCGCATGCACAAAAAGGAAGTCTTCCTGTGGGCCTCTTAGACACTGATCCATATCCTGTGGGAGTGTCACAGGGGGTCGTACAAGAAAGAACCAAGAACAGATACGTAGAGGCTGCCAACCAGAGCGAGGAGCATGCTAAACTAGGGGAAGATTCACTTATTGATCATGATACACTTACTGACCTCATTGATGAGATAAATGAAGCTAACAAGATGTTGACAGGAAATTGTTTAAACATCTCCGCAGCCATGGAAACGGTGTCACAGGATGAAGAGGTAGAGCTCCGAGTTATGAATGATGAGCACCTCCTCTGCGCTTATTGTTTGGGAAGCTTCCCTTCTCTCAAGGCTCTGTATGATCACAAAGTCAGCCAGCATCAGTTAGTGTTGGTATTCCAGTGCTGCCAGCTGGACTGCCAAGCAAGATTCCAGACGACCGAAGAGTACTGGTCCCATCACCAAAGTGTCCACAGCCAGGTTGCTTTCATATGCCAGACTTGTAATTACCACACTGAGAGCTCCGGATCGCTGCTCTCCCACAAGTTGATCAAACACAAGGACGTTATCAAGGACGAACTTCTCTGTCAGTTCTGCAATAAAAAGTTCGACTCCAGGCAAGAAATTGAAGACCATGTTAAAAGTAATGCGTCGCACTTCATGTGTTCTGTTTGCTGTCGCATCGTCAAAACGAAAGCTGAGCTATCCAGTCATGAAGCCACTCACGCTGACAGCAACAGCCTGCTGTGTGAACAATGCGGTAGCACTTTTAGGAGTAAACTAATCCTGCAACGGCACCGTCTCACTCATAACGCTGAGCGGAAATTCAAGTGTGAGATATGTGAGATGTCGTTCCATAAGTTGGAATACCTCAAGCGCCATTGCAGCTCCAAGCATTCAGAGGTTAAACCTTTCACTTGCAACTTTCCTGAATGTGGCAAATCTTTCAAACGGAAAGACAAATTGATGGACCACATGAAGGTGCACTCTAATGCAAAAAACTACTCTTGTAACATCTGTGGTCGCAAGTACCGGAACCGCGATGGATTGCGCTACCATCTCAAGTCTCATGCACGTGGAGAAGGCATTGATTGTCCCATATGTGGGATCTCATTTCCCCAACAGTGTCAGCTGAGTCAACATATGACTGAAGTTCACTTGGTCTGCATCAAGTCCAGTCATGTTTACCACTGTGCCTTCTGCAGTACGAGTTACAGTCGTCCAGAAACTGTCAAGCGGCACATGGAGAAGGAACACAACGTGAAAGCTGTTTGGCATCATCGCTGCTTGGTCTGCCAGAAGGGCTTCTCAGGCCCCAAAGCCCTTGATAAGCACGTGGCTGCCAAACATCCTCAAGAGCATACTGTGGCTGCAAGCGGGGGTATCAAGGCCGAACAATTTGTTTCACAACCGGAATGGTCTCTCATGCCGGACATAAACCTTGCTGAGCAGAACACTGACTCGTTAACTCCTGATGTCAAGAATGCGTTTATCAGCCACGAGAGGATTATCCATGAAGTGACAGACAAAGGTGACCGCAAAGCACTCATGAGCTCCATGGGCAAGCAGCACCTGATTGCCTTTTCAACAGAAACTCCCCTCTCACCACTTCAACCAAGACTCCCCCCACCCCCTCCAGCCTCTAACTTCCACTTGATTGATTCAGTTGATATCTTCCAAGCTCCTCCGCTGAATCTATCTACCGTTGAGACAACCATTCTGTCTCCCCCAAAACCCCAGCACCGTCCACTTCAACCAAAGCCAGAACTCTTACCGCCTTCCATCCAAGTTCAGAGTCAATCTTCCGTCACCATCAGCATTGGATCGACTCCTCTACAGACCCAAAGTTCAGGTTCCAGCCGGGTGCTCATCTGCCT
>KB300949.1:19807-42872 GCA_000328365.1 Capitella teleta
TATATATATATATATATACATATATATATATATATATATATATATTGTTTTGTTTTGGTTTTTTTTGGGTTTTTTTTATGGATATAGTGGGGTGAAGGGGAAGGTTTTGGGAAATGGAGGATGAGAATGGCGGATGGATAGAACTTGACATATCTAAGGGTGGTGAATTGGATGGGAAGGGGAGTTATCGATTGTACAGATGTAACAATTTGGTATAGTGCATATTGTGGAGTATTGATTAATTATGTGTGTTTTGGCTCTTTTAGTGAATGTATCGGTAGAGTGCGTATGGCAGAGTGATTTTATGTGCGGGGGTAAATTATTAACTGTGTGCACTAGTGTGTATCTAAGATTTGGTTTGAAAAAGTGATGTCTATGTGGTGGGATGAAGAGCATATTTTTCGTGTCTTGTTTGGCGAGGATGCGCATGCGTTTGTCGATTTGTTTGAATGTAGCTTTGAAGGAAATATTCTGGAAGGTAATTGTTTGTGTATTTGTAATAAAATTTCAATTCAGACATTTTTCTTATGTCAGTTATTTTAAGTACGTTCAAATGTCTAAATAGTGGGTCTGTATGTGAGTTATAAGAGGACAGTGTTATTGCTCGAATGGCGCGTTTTTTAATAGGAAGCAGCTGACTTGGGTTATGGCCCCAGAGCAGAATGCCATAATTAAGATGTGGAACTATAAGAGCGTCGTAAATGGTGAGGAGGATGAATTGTGAGATATGATTTTTTAGTTTATTGATTATGCCGGTGACTCTGGCTATTTTCATAGATATCTTTTTGATGTGTGTGTTCCAATTGAGGTGGTGTATTAAAGATATTCCCAAAAAGTTGAACGTCTCAGTTGCGTGAATTTGGATGTTATTAATTTGTAAATCAGGTAGTATTATTATGTGCGTTTGTAGTGTGTGAAAGATCATGAATTTCGTCTTGCTGATATTGAGCGCGAGTTTGTTGGCACAGAGCCAGGTATAAATTTGACTGAGATTGTTTGTAATCGTATTTGAAGTGTCTGTGTGAGCTGTGTTTATTGTAGTTGTGAGTGTGGTGTCATCTGCATAGTGTATCATTGAGAAATGTTTGGGGCATCTGTTAAAATCGTTGACATAAATTAAAAATAGAAAAGGTCCTAATATAGAACCCTGTGGAACGCCTGTTGTCAATGTTTTTTATGTGATGATGATCCGTTAATGTGAGTATATTGCTGCCTATTTGAGAGATAATTCGTAATTAGGGTTATTGAGTTTTGAGTGATACCATAATGTTTCAGTTTTGTTAATAATATATTATGATGGAGTGAGTCAAAAGCTTTAGAAAGGTCGAGGAAGATACTGATGGGGGTTTTGTTTTGATCCATTTTAAGGAATAAAGTGTCTATTAGTTCGAGTGCAGCTAGTTCTGCTGATCGCTTTTGCCTTAATCCATATTGACTATTGAAATGTAGATTATTAATTTCAAAGTAATTATTTAGTTGCGAGAGGATGATCTTTTCAAAGACTTTGGATATAGTTGGTAAAATTGAGATCGGTCGGTAGTTGGGGCATTCATGAGGATCGCCTTTTTTAAATATTGGGGTTATTTTGGCCAGTTTAAGCCTATCGGGGAATATGCCTGTGTTAATCATTTGATTTGCAATCAGGGTAAGAGGTTTCGATATTTCAATGATGCAAACACTGCAAAATAATGAGGCAAATGTGGAATCAGGAAGAATGAGAAAATAATAAAACAAACAATGAATATCTCAGAACAATTAAGTCTGTGCTATGCCCCCATGCATCTTGATAGGCAAATGCAATTTAAAAAAGGATCTTGTCAGAGAGCAGCATACCAGAACGTCCTAATGTGTCTTTTTATATAATATATACATGTATAGTGTATGGGATAGGCACTACGGCTACTAGATAGCAGCCACTATACACTCATCTGTGATTATTGTCACTATACCCTGAACTTCCGTATTATTGCTCTATCTTTGAAAATTATGATCAGGGCAATAGCTTGTAGCACATGGCAGTAATGACAACATTTCAGAACTCGTATGTACGGGTCCTGAAATGTCATTAATTTACTAATATAATAATTCAAACTGTACGTACTAATATACGCAGACTTTAAAATAATTATACGATAAAAAATATATATATAAAATAATTATAAAATCAAAATAATATATTCATTAGGTCATAATAATTATACCCGTATACTAAAACCTATGCGCTGAACTTATTGATTGGAGGATAAAAATCAACTTATTGCTTCGCAATCCTATAATTCAACTTCGTTGATAGCAATAGCATAATTTGAGCTCATGTGATAATATAATATCAACTTATCATACATGCAGTTGAAGTTGACGTGAATTATGTTATGTTTCTCAGATAATCTATGAGAATCGGGTGCGCTGCAGAGTCGTGTTTTCGGGGTCAAAACAAAGGGTTCTTCTGGCAAGGTATTGAAGCGTTGAAAAATCCATAGGAGGGGTGTATTCTACGTACTTGAGGATGCCTATGTTGAACAATAACTAAATAAAAATCAAGCTTCAGTTACAACTCAAAGTGCCAGAGGCTCGTTACTTCTGGGCCCTCCCTCGATCGTATTACACTAAATAAACTATTTTGTTATTGTTTTATTACTACCGTGGAGATACATTATATAATGATAATGTAAATATTAAACCAAATTATCTTTGTTAACAGAAAAAAATTGTCAAAAAGTGACTAAAATAAATGACAATGAGGTGCTTGGGTGAATGCAGAGTTACGTCACATGTCTCAGCTGGTTTGGGTTGACAAATCGAGTGGTAAAATAATCAATCAATCAATCAATCAATCAATCAATCAATCAATCAATCAATCAATCGATCAATCAATCAATCAATCAATCAATCAATCAATCAATCAATCAATCAATCAATCAATCAATCAATCAATCAATCAATCAATCAATCAATCAATCAATCAATCAATCAATCAATCAATCAATCAATCAATCAATCAATCAATCAATCAATCAATCAATCAATCAATCAATCAATCAATCAATCAATCAATCAATCAATCAATCAATCAATCAATCAATCAATCAATCAATCAATCAATCAATCAATCAATCAACCAATCAACCATTCAATCAATCTGGACCAGCCAGTGATATCATCCAGCCACATTCTACGGGGCCTGCCCCTGCCTCTGGTGCCTTCAATAGCACCTTCTAAAATTACATTTTGTAAAAAGGGACGGTGACATTTCAATTCTATTTTGTTATAACTTACAAGTGCTAGTATTATATTCCGTTATCAATGTATACCTGACTACAATTTGAACCTATTCAAAGCGCGGCTCATAAATTGTGAATCACAATTGCATTTGCTGCTATCATAATAAAGGCGTAATATTAGGAGATGATCGGTTGCGGGTCCCGTTGCATCGACACCAATTCTTCCAACTGGGTCTCCGCTATTCAATTACCAACACCGTCAACCCATTCCCACGCCATCTTCTCTCATATTCATCAACTCATTCAATAGCCTCATTTTCAAAAAGAATCAAATCTCATTTCATCAATCAATATTCATATCAATGTTTATTAGAAAATTGCTATGTCTGCAATAACCAAAATTAATATCCTATCAATAGTTCTCTCTCCCTCTCATGCTCGTTTCATATCATTATCATCATGAATATCATTTCATTTCATATCCCCCGGGGTGGCCAGAGCGAAAACGGACACTTGTTGTGCCTTAGCCTGGTCTCCCTGCATCATCATACTATCATCATCATCATTACTACCATTAGTCTGCACCCGGAAGAAAAAAGAAAAAAAGAAGAAAAGAAAAAAATTTAATTTATTATTATTTTTTTCTCCCCGCTTAATTCACATTGATGTATGTTGTTAAATAAATGATCTCTCTCTCTCTCTCTCTCTCTCTCTCTCTCTCTCTCTCTCTCTCTCTCTCTCTCTCTCTCTTATGTGCCCGTGGCATCATGTTGTCGTACTTTCATGCTCCTATCAAAATTAAGGTTCTGACGCAATATCTCAGAAAGAATCCTGAACAAGTTGGACCAAAGTTTGCTCCTAATTCCGCGGTCAACGCTCCGTCTGCAAGAGCGGCAAGACCCGATTTGCTTTGAATGCTCGTCAGCGATATGGATGAGAAAACCTGCCGTATAAATACGCAGGTAATATTATAAAAACAAAGATAAAGGTCAATTTAATACCCAAAGTGGTGTCTGTACATCTTTTTTTCTCTCTCTTTTTTTGTTGTTGACATTTCACCTTCCGGGTGAAGTTCTTCAATACCACCACACCCAAGGTGAACTCAGCTGTTTGCATTCGGCCATTTTTATAATTTATTCATATCAGTCACAGTGCAATTAAAGTTTTGACTATACTAGATCGAATCAGTAATAGAGACGAAGATACATGTCACGTACTCCTTATCGCCATTGCATGACTCATCGAGAATTAAACTTGCGAAATATTTATTCGCATCCATGACTCACTTTTTAAATTATTGCAGTGAGCTAGAGTCTTCAGCCTCTTTTGATGTGATTTATTTTTTATTCTGTCTGAACCTGCTGAACACCGAAACAAATGTGTCACAAATGTGAAAACAATAGTTTTGCGAAATGGGAAAAAAAATTAATAACTCTTAGATGCATACAAAGAAAAACACTCTTAATTCTCGAATTATCAACCACAGCATCGATATGTTAAGATGTAGTATAGCTGCGCAGTGCTCATGTTACGAATGTTTGGTAAAGGCCTGCTCATAAGGATTAGGTAAATATTGTGTGCCCAGTTGTTGAATCCATAGAGATTTAAAGAAATATCCAGGCCACACAGTGATATCATAGTGAATGTCAGTACTTAATTCAAGGAACCTTAATTAAAGAAGTAATTTTTGATGAAGCACTTCGTGTTTTCATGTTCTCAAAGTCTATCATCGATTTCTTTAATTATGACCTTAATATATGATCGAACAAGAGTTTCAAGATCTTCAAATCAAAAATATGTTCTGCGTGTGCCATATTCTCACCTTCAAACATAAATATTACTCGTTCATTCGCAGTTAAAGCTCATCAGATATTTTGTGGCATGAGTTGCCATTCAACCTGTGTGTCATTCAATAAAGTTCGTTATTTTATCTCATTTTAGAACACACAAGTATAAAGTTTAAACTTGCTTTAATTCAGATATTATCTTGTGATCTCACGCCATGCATATAAATTGATGGAGCACCTTTAGAATTACACAGACCGTAATGGGGTGAGGCTACCCAACTCTCACACTACAAGAACGCAATTATTATTTCGGGACGTCAAATTTACATGCATATAGGGGCTTGTATTCTGATTGAAAGTTAGGGCATGTGTCGATGGCTTTCCCCCATGGACATCCAAGTGTGTCATCCTCTATACCTATAATTATGTGAATGCATTGAATACTAGTAATTGATCAATTGAATGGCTGATTAATCTGTACGCGGAGTGGACCGTGGCCATTTGAGGGAAGTTATAGACTGATCAGAGACAACCTGAATACAATTAATAATAAAAGAAGACATATGTTCATATTTTTCTTGAAACATTCATGTTCTTCATTGTTTTCATAAATATACATTATTAATGATACCATAAAATAGGGAGCATATTTTATGTTCTCTATATTCTGTTAACACATATACCTCAGTTTATACTTGTATCCTACTAATGATCATGGAATCGCGTTGCGTATTCAGTTATTTGATCTCAGAAAGCATGCATAGTTCGATAATTTTAATTATATTATATTCTACTGAAAGTTTAATTAATCACACCATTGATTGCACCATTAATAGCACCATTAATAGCACCATTGTGCAATGACCTAGCAGAGTTGTTTATTCCGAGTTAAAAGTATGAATGAATTCGACCTTGGCAGCTAGCCTTATCAGTGAACAAGGCTTGCGCAACTCTGCGTTCAGCCCATGATGAAATTCTGCCTCTGCTGAGGATATAAACAGAAGCCCCTCCACTCTGCTCTCACATAGAAAGGAAGCCAGTATGTCGGCTGGAACGTACACTGTGAGCGGGAGCGATAATCCGGTTTTCCAAAGCGATAGTTTTACGGAGGAGGTTCGCATTGAAATATCAAGAAATGACAAATCTGACAACGGAATTGCCAAGAAGAGCAGCTCCTCGGGTTTCTTCAAAAGGTGAAGTATTGTTCTACGAGCTTTAAAAAGCCTTCAATTTTACATTTAATATTTCAATTGGTTGGTTTAATGAACGTATTATTACGTTTTCTTCCAATAACTCATCGTTATCATTTTTAATTTACGTAAATGAGCCGTTATCATTCAAACAACTAAAGCTTAGTAAACAAATGCATTTCTTATCAGTCGCCGGGTGATGACTTGAGTGATAATCTATCAACTAAATATAGGACAATTCAAAGAAAATTTGAACACAATCAATCTCAGAATTGAACACGATTGGTTTGCAATGGGATAACTAACCATCCATTCCAATCACTTTTTAATTTTGATTTGAATTATTTAACAAGTTTGTTTTTGTTTTTGAACATCTTGAATGTAATTTAAGCGTCTATGTGTTTCTTCAGCTGATTACAAGTTTCTAGAGCGTGACCTAATGAGTAATAATTCTTCCTGTGTGTGTGTGTGTAATTTGACTTAATAATTGCGCTTTCAGCTGGCAGTATGGCGCCCATCTGAAATTTCTAAGGCTCTTATAGTGTATGTGGTTTCTTTTATGTACTAATATCAGCGCCCAAGATTAGGCTCCAAAATGACGGGCGCGATTCAGTGTCAGTTATCGAACCCCAAAGCTACAAAAAACAATATGTGTGTCCTTCGGTTGTCTTGAGCTGAAGTGAACCTTATTGATATATGACATAATATCAATTGACCCAGTTAAAAAATATTATTATCCGACTTAATTATGGTGTCATCATCACACAACCTTTTTAAATTTCGTTCTTAACAGGCCAGTGAGTCGTAAGTTGAGTTTTGAGAGGTTAATGCCCTCTGAAGACGAGTTCTGCTTCAAGGGGTCAAACACCTTTACACAATACTATATGTCACGACTCACCACACAAAGTCGTATTTTTTCCTATTCAATTATTTTATTTTGTTTCCTTTTAGGCAGCAAAATGGAAGCAAAGCTTCCTTGTCAATGCTATCAGGCGTCGACCTGGCCTTCAAAGATGTCCATGTCGACATCAATGGAACACAAATCCTTAAAAACGTCAGCGGGCAGGCTAAGCAGGGCGACATGCTGGCCATCATGGGCCCAAGTGGTCAGTTAACATTCAAGCAATGATCAAAGGGATGTGTTCAATCTGTTTTTGTAACAGGGGCTGGTAAGTCGACATTGCTGAACTGTCTTTCATGTCGTCGCCCAATCTCAGGCGGTTCCGTGACATTAAATGGTCACCCGATGACCAATAAACTGAGGAGGAAAATATGCTATGTTCTCCAAGAAGACATCCTATTCACTAATCTCACTTGTAGAGAAACCCTGAAAGTTAGTACATCCACAGTCAACGAGAACGAAATGAACAATGTCAATATTTCCAGTTCACCGCCATGTTGAAAATGCCTCGTAGAATGCCCAATGACATGAAGCAGAAACGAGTTGATGACATTATTAAAATTTTAGATCTCGAGAAATGTCAAAACACCAGTGAGCAATTATTCCACATCGTTAATTCAGAGAAAATATATTAATTGTATCAAAACTTTCAGGAGTTGGAGACTTCTTAAATCCTGGACTGTCTGGCGGTGAGAAGAAACGAACGAGCATCGCGTGTGAGCTGCTGACCAACCCAAGCCTCCTTGTATTGGACGTAAGTGACCCATACTCGAACATCCAACGACCAATGACCTTGATGACCCATAGGAACCGACATCGGGGTTGGATTCAGCCATTGCCTACAGTTTGATGCAAGTACTCAAAACTTACACCCAGCAAAACAAGAAGACTGTAGTGACCACCATTCACCAGCCCTCGAGTCAAATCTTCTACATGTTTGATAACATCCTCTTACTCTGTGATGGCCAGGTAAGTCCATCTCGCCAATGTGGTTCACTTCCACCATTTAATACAAAATTGACAGGTGGCCTACTTTGGCAAATCAACCAGAATCATGACCTTCTTCAACAGCATAGGCCTCTACAGTGAGCTGGATTACAATCCAGCTGATTTTATTTGTAAGTGTCAATGTCTAACATACCATAATCGACATTTTGGAAGATGTCGATTTCAGTGGACAAAGTCAAAGAAAGCGATGAGACTCAGCAGAAAATCCTCACAGCATCGATGGCCATGAGAAACACTGATGATTGGCCGAGAGAACTTCGCTCGCTGAATTCTTCTTTTGTGTCGAAAGATGAAGAAGACGAGGGCATTACTATCACTGTCCATTCCAACAACATCGAAATCGACAATGTCCCAGCTTTATCTTATGGGCTTGAGAAAGGTATTACACTGTATACTGTATTTGTTTATTTTCTCTTTACCATAGATTTATATATTTTTACGTGAAATAATGTCATTTCACTTGTTACAGATAGTGTATCTTCTGATGCATTTGATATTGACAAATACACAGTCGAAGGTGATAAGTGGCCCTCTTCGTTCTGGACCCAATATACTGCGTTACTGGCCAGGGCATTCATCAATACGAAAGACAGGGTTCTGTCGAAGTTGACAATCATTCAAACTCTGTGTTTAGCCGTTATTCTGGGTATGATGTGGTTCAACCTTGAAAGGTCAGAAGAAACATACAATGATAGATTGGGAGTGGTTAGTATAATTGTAGCTTATGAAATTGAATATTCAACATTTATATTTCTTATAGATTTTCTTTATGAATGCATATTTAGCGATGGTTCCTGTGTTTGAGATTCTCACCTCTTGTGAGTTTACATTGTACATTTCATAAAAACTATATCCCATGATTTTTAATCCCATCAACAGTTCCTGGAGAGAAAAAGGTTATAACCAAAGAGCGTGAAGCCGGCACGTACCGACTTTCTGCATACTATTGGTCAAAGATGACCAGTGAAGGTCCTTTAGTGTTTATTTTGCCTACATTGTTCTTGTCCATTGCGTATTGGATGGTCAACTTGATGAGAGAAGCGGATAATTTCATCTTTTGTTGGCTCATTATGCTCCTTGCCGTTTTCACTGCTCAAGTAAGGGATTATATATCATTAAAAATCGATAATTTGAACGGAATGGAATTAATGTTTTCAGAGCATTGGGTTACTGCTTGGTATCATAACGCCTGACTTCAAAACATCTATCACCGTCGCTTCAATCACAATGTTGGCTGCACTATTGGGCGGTGAGATTTATAATACAATTATCATTCCATTTCATCCTAACTTGTTCTTCAAGCGGGCTTCTACACAAAGCACATGCCAGATTGGATCTCATGGATTCAATACTTATCATTTATGCACTACGCATTTGGTGCAATGTTGAAAATCGAATTCCGATACGGAAATCCGCTCAAGTGAGTCTTGTTCATTTCATCGCCTGGTTGCCGCTCAGAATCTCTGCTTTCACCACCAGATGCAATCCAATAGAGACAACTCAGTTCGCCAGTTGCATCATCAGCAACGGAACTGGGGTAATCGAGGGAGAAGATATCTTGCAATTTGCCAAAATGGACAACGAAATTTGGATCGATATTGTTGCCCTTTTTGTCATCTTCTTGTTGTGCAGATTGTCGGGATACATTTTTCTCAGAATTTTCCAGAAACCAGGCCGCAATTGATCAAAACTACGAAATTATTCTAATTGTATAATTATGCTATTGACACAACTTCGATATTAAATTATTTTAAATCATTTCACTCGTCAATCATCAATGTATATAATCACCATAAGTGTCCTTGGCGACATACTCATACAAAAATTGTAGACTTTAGATAAGCTTTCGGTACAATGCAGCATGAGTACAGGATACAGCTCCTAAAGGCCCCTCTTTTCATCGGGGATCCACAAATCATCATAAAGTATTATGGTAAACAAAATCAAGTAGTATCAGAAGAGAAAAAAAAAGGACGAAGAATGTTAAGGTGCCAGGGGAACTTTAATAAAGATTTAAATGATGCTTTATTTTACTATGATTACGCAGACTCCATACTGATGCTTGTAAGCTCTCGGACAGACGAACGGTCTCATCTCTCTCGCTTGTTAAAGCTAAATGAATTGAATCTCCTGCGTTTGGTGCCTCGGCCATTATGCAATCGCCCTAGCGGACACCCGATGCGTGGATGCAAATTATCCTTTGTTCAATTGCAGGCTCTTTTCCCGTCATACTCACGCAATGGCGTTGGCCATTGGAATACATGTTAAAAGTAACGAGGCTTCACAAAAATAACAAATCCAGTATATAAGCAATCACATTTAAACATACGCTCTCTCTCGCTCTCTCCGACACCGCACACAAGACCAGACACCACCATGGAACCTTGGGATTTCGTGGCTATTTTTGACCAACATTATTTTGAACATTTTATAAGGTAAATTAAAGTCACAATGAAGTAATCAGACGTCGTGCTCATTATTCTGAATCCGTTTGGAATACATGCTACGAACCCCAGGAATTAATGTAGAGGTGGAGTCACTACAAATAAGAGGTCTGGAAAAAAACAAATCTCAGTTTCAGGGAAGTGGTCTCTGACAGGCAGTGTGAGACAGCATTTGCACATGACACTCGGTCTGCGCGAGACGCCAATCAACGTATAGTATTACAGTAAAACCTCGATGCGTCGAAGTTCTTGGGGTTAGCTCAATTACTTCGACTTAGGGATACTTCGACGAAGGGATCGAGGCCGTTATGATATGACCGTTATGATTTCAAATCGTGTTCTGACGTTTTGATTGACGATATGCGCTATGCACTTATAAACCGCGAGAGGCTATGATTTTGTGATTGAAACAGTAATTAACAAATATTAATAAAATGTGGGGCGGGGGTGTTTTGATGTTTTAATTGTAAGCAACTGTGCCTATAACTCTCTTTGAAGTAACCAAACTGAGAAATATGTTTATATAATTTTTCGACTTCGAGCTATAGATCGAAAATATGTCTCGGGGACACAGAAAACACTTCGACACAGGGATAAATTCGAGAATGAGACGTTCGAGGGACAGGTGTTAATGCTAATGGTAAAGTATAGGAGAATCGTCGGGACTTCGAAAAAACTTCGACACAGGGAGACATTCGAGGGACAGGTGTTCGACACATCGAGGTTTTACTGTAGTAGCACAATGCAGAAGTAAACATTGTGAAGATCAGATATAGATTGGCCCCTGTCTTGCGATATATAATGCATTGAGCGAATGTACGTGTGTCCAAGTAAACAGTATATGCAAACATGGAAGTGTCTTTAGTTTGAGAGATTAGACATACGAGGGGTGTGGGGGGCAGAAGTAATGAGTTCCAGGCATTTCGCGCTGTAATTGAAGCTTGATTTTTATTTATTATTCAACGTAGGCATCCTCAAGAAGATTAAATTCCTCCCACCGATTTTTCAACGCTTTAATGCCTTGCCAGAAGAACCCTTCGTTTTGACCCTGAAGACATGATTCAGCAGCCCATATCAGTTCATTGTTGCTTGCAAAATGTCCTCTGATAGTATTTTTTAAGATTTCCAAATAGTTTGTAGTCGCATGGGAATAAAGTGGGTAAAAAAAAAAAAGAATTTTGAAGCCACACTTCCTGTCACTGGCTCCCACAATGTGACTGTTTTGTGAAGGCGATTTATCCTGCAAAAGGCGCTGACGCCTGGCAAGTAAGCCGCGGAGTTTCTCCTTGATCCCTGCACGAACTTTTTCTAGTAGGTTGGCATAGTATGCACCCTTGATGGTAATTCCTTTTTTCAAAAAGTCAATGTGAATCATTCCTTTGGAAACCCAGAAAACTGGCATGAGGACTTCTTATTCATTCTTGATACCTTGACTTTTTGGAGGGGGGTAGGGATCTATGATGTCGCCACTCCGTGGACTCCTGTTTGCTTTCAGAGTCATCGTGGAAAATCGATGTCTCGTTGCATATAATAACTTTTTCATAAAAGTCGTGACGTCTCAGTGTGCCGCGGATCAGAAGTTAGACGGACGTGTTGACTCTGGCAACCTTTTGAGATTATTATCTCCAGAGACAGCCGAGCAGATAACTTTTGCATTTTCAAACCATTACGAATGATTTGCTGCATAGTGCTTGTTGATAGCGCAGTCAGATAATACAATTCATTTAGCGAGATCTGTCTGTTTTCTAAGATCAATCACTTGAGTTTCGCTGCTTGAGTACTGCTCTTGACTGTCACAGGCCAACATGCTTGTCATCATCAAGGACAACTCTTCTTGGTTATATGGCCACCACCCACCATTTGTTCATCACATCAGATGGAGCCTGTCTTCCATAAACACCCCTCAAACTTTGGACGAATTCTTTGGAGTCGTTACCACTCCGCCCAAAGAAAATTGTGATGGAACGGTACCTGGTCGCCTTCATTTTTCTCAAAGATACTGAGAATGCTTTGGGTAGGTGTGTATGAGACACTACCAAACCGACAAAAAAAACGCTGAATCATTATGATCATTTTACAGGAAACTTATATTGGTTGCCAGGCAACATGTGCGAAAGCACGCGAGGATCAGACAACCTTTTCCTCTGGAGACTCATTACTTCTGGGCTCTCTCTCGTATTACATACAATGACGTTTTAAATACGTATTCTTATTACTCTCGTGGAGAAAATTTATAAAATTATAAATGTTAAGCCAACATTTCATTAATTATTAACAAAAATTTGTCCAAAAGTGACTAAAATGAATGAGAATGAGGTGGTCGGGTGAATGCGGGGTTGCGTCACACGTCTCAGCTGGTTTGGGTTGAAAACAAACCCAACAGTATTTATGCGAGAATATTCATGCTAGTGAATCACCATCTCACAAGGCCACATCAGTCACTCTTCCCGGACTAGTTCGCCACTGTAGTACACAGTTAAGTGGCTTTGTTAAAAGTGATTGCATAATATTTCGTTGCCAATGAAATTTAAACATATTCAAAGCATAGTTTATGAAATTGTGACTCACGATTACATTATGATGCTAACTTAAACGTATATATATGGTGTCAACCTGATGAAAGCTCTTATTACGAATTTTCTTATCGTAATTCTATGCTCTTATCAAAATTAAGTTTCTGACACAATATCTCGGAAAGAATCCAGGACAAGTTGGACCAAAGTTTGCTCCTAATTTCACGGTCAATGCTCCGTCTGCAAGAGCGCAAGACCCGATTTGCTTTGAATGCTCGTCGGCAATATGAATGATGAGGAAACCTGCCGTATAAATACTTAGATAATATTATAAAAACGATAAAGGTCACTATAAAGAAGTGTTTGCATGTACTTTGAATTTATCTCATTTATTTATTTAGCTCTAAAAGGAACGAGTCCGGACAAAATTGCAACGAAAGGTTTTTCATCGGAAATCTATGCGGAAGTATGCCCAGATTGACTCATAAAATGTCCCAAAAACAAGTTTCCTGGGCAAGTGGTTAAAATCAAAAATGAGGCTCAATTAAAAATGCTCAAAACACGCAAGGATGATCAGACGACCATACCACCAAAGAGATGGCGCTAGACCGAAATAAATGACGAATGGCTGTGCATGGCGGACCTGCCCAAAGGCACATCACCTGACAAAGAAAGCTGCTTTCAATTACTTTTATATGAGAATTATAGTTGTGAATTGTTGGCATCTTTGAGAGTATGGGATAACCAGTTTCCGATGCCACGACCAAACAATTTTCTTTCGATGACTTTATGTCGTCAGGTTTTCATTAATCAAACATTTGTCTTGTAGTTCTGTATTTAATCGATGTCGCCACAAACATGACTGCGCTGATCTCTGATTCGCAATAGTCATAATACAACCAAAAATAGCACAACCCCAAAGCACCGTTGCAGAATTCGGTTTAATTGGACATTTGTTCTGGACTTCATCCAATGCTCACAGTGTGTCTAATATCATTCTTTGTGGAAAGAAAGTCAAATGGTTAAAGCAGGTAAAGCATTTAGGCAATATTATTTATTTTGATCTTGACGAGGGACAAGAAAGTACTCGCAAGATCAATGTTTATTTTTTTCGCGTCAATTCATTAAAAGCCAATTTTAGAGGTGTTCGTTTAGATGTTATAATTAAGTAGTTTAAAGCCTATTGTATTACGTTCTATGGTTTGCAGGCATGGAATCTGAGTCAGTCGTGCATTGATAATATATAAAAAATATAATAATATAACCGAGGAATTCGCTTTCTTCTGAACCTTCCATTGAAAACTCCTCGCAATTTGTTACCCCCCCCCCCCCATTAATAGGCACTGCTCCTCTGAAATTTCAACTGTTTAAAAGATTTCATCGTAGGCATTGTACAATGCGTCATAGCAGAAACGTCACTATTAATTATGTCACTAGTATTCTCCAGTCAGGCAATAGAAGCACCACATCCCTCAATTTAAATAGATCATGCTCTGTTTTACCCTCTGATCCTGAAGCAGCAGTTAAAGCTAGCCTCATTCGGGACATCATAGATAGTCATTTTCAGTCCCGAGACTTTGAGATTTAACATGGCTCCAGAATTCAAATCAAACCAATTTATTGATAAAACAAACATAAGACAGGTAGATGATTTAGTGGTGAACGAGCATAAAATTATGC
Source organism: Capitella teleta (assembly GCA_000328365.1). Lineage (NCBI taxonomy): Eukaryota > Metazoa > Annelida > Polychaeta > Capitellidae > Capitella > Capitella teleta. Next base: position 34,552 of record KB300949.1, read on the forward strand.
TACAGCCGTAAAGAAAATACACACAAGTATAACGCGTTCATAATGTACATGAAAATATATTGAATATATTGAAATCAGAAGAAGAGATAAACAGAGAAACTAGTGAAAGAGACACCCTTCCCGATATTTCAGAACCAACTAGGCTTCACACATTTAAACGACAAAATATATACAGGCATGTTTATATATCGGAACTTCGAAAGTATAACGATACATGGTGAAGGTGCGAACTCTAATGGTGGAATTCTCGTTTGAGAAAGGTAGGTAAGGAAATGTATGGGTTACCTAAAGCATGGTGTGTCGGTGTCAAAGTATGACGATGAAATGACAAGCATTGTGCAAGGGTGTCAAAGTTTGAAGAAAAGTAGCCTTGTAATTTCATCGTCATATTTTAACGCCGACACACAGTGCTTTAGGTAACTCACATATCTCCTTACCTACTTTTCTCAAACGAGAATTCGGCCATTAGAAATGCAAACTGCATGTAGTGTTTAACAAGGAGATAAAAGAACTTGAGGTATTTTGAGGCCAACTTTATTTTTGATATTCCGCTGTTAAAAATTCGACTATCATAACGCGTGGCAGATGAAAATCTAGTTTGAATAAATGAATAATGTCTAAATGCTATTTTTGAAATCAAGTGTAAAGAAAAATGCATCGTGTTTTATTTTTGTACATTCAACGACAAACACTCGATTTAATTCGACCATTTTACTAAGTACATGTATATTAAATATCCATTCAACCTCAGCCCAATTACACCAAGTACAAAACAAAGAATTATTATCGAGGCACATATTTGCATAACAAACCATTTATGTTCAAGATAAACAATAACGGCCCAGAGATATAGGGCCCGAGCTTTGGAATGCCATAGCTTCCACTGCTATCCAATGAAAACTTCCCATTGCATTCAACAAATTGCCTCCCTCGACCTCTTAATCCGCAATGTTCGAGCTTTCTGAGTAAAATTTCATGATATAAAGTAACAAAGTAAAGTAGATTTTAGTATCTAGATCACAGACAAGGTCAAAGGCGTTGGGCAGATAAATGAATGCACCTACACTGTATCTCAGTATGTGTCCCAAACAGATATTAAGAGATCGAAAAATGCGACGATACCATCGAAGTAAAGTATTCCTCCTGAAAATCAAAGTGTGATTGTGAGAGGGTATAATGTAATTCAAGGAATGACACAGTTCTGTTTTAGATAGGCCTCTCGTACACTTTTCACAAACATGGTAGGACTGATATTGGTCTATAGTTAATAATTTTACTTGATCGATATGCACGTGCTTGTACATAATTAAATAGAATTGTAGGACATATAGTACATGGAGCTTATACAAGCACAATATTTTCCAGTTACGGATACTCAAGTTTCATCCGCTACTACAATACCCTACCAACAATGAACATGTCGTTTTATTCGCTCTTTTTTTGACAATATGTCTGTTGAGTGCCAAGCGCTTCAGCTATGCTCGTTGTAAGGCACTCACGAGCCGCCTACTCGAGGTACGCTACGCCCCGGGCGTCTTAACCCGCATCTCATATTCGCAGGGAGAGAGCTATGAGCGAGAGCCGTTCGTCGATTGTAGAGACTGACAGCAAATGAGATGCGTGGATTATGCGAGCGGAGCACCAGTCAGCGCAGGACAGACGGAGCACCTGGTCTGCATGCCTACGTTTTGATCACCGCACCTTCAAAGGAGGATTGAATTAGAGAGGGATGTCCCGTGATGCGAACGCGTGGAGACGCAGGTGCTCTTATTACTCACAGGAAGCCGCAGTCCAGGTGAGCCACGAAGGGATTTAAGGCAGCGGGGGAAATTTCTTGGTCAGTGTGGAGCAACACAAGCAGGATGGCGGGAAGTACCATGGACATCAAGGCTGGCTTCTGCAACGCCGACCCGATAACACAACAGGGCAAGCGCATACAAATGGCTCAGATTATGAGTGTCCCTCTCCTGCCAATCGTCGTCCTTGTCGTGGAGACCTTGGTCAGTCTCCTGGATGCGCTGGCTGTCCAGGGCTACTTCAACGACATCAAAGACCAGGTGATAGGTATCAGTCAACTCGGAGTTATCATCAGTGCTCTGACGTTCGAACACGGGCTGGGTGTGTATTACTTATCTGTTAACTCTTCGATTGCATTCTCTGAAAACTTGACCGCCCGATTCCAAGAAACTGATTCTGCTTTGCTTGCTCTGGGTGCTTGGCCGAACGTGCACGCGCACGTCAACGACACATTCTACAGCAGTGAGAATTTCATGGACGGGTTGAACGAGCACCGAGAACTACTCATTGAACGTAATCTCTCCTCGGATAGCTTCTCTTCATTCTACTCAATGTCAACCGCTTTCTTTGATGATCAACTAGGACTTGTTATTCAAACTACACAACACGGCAGAGAGTGGCAGAGTCTGCTCGCTAGTATTTTCCTGCTTCGAGCCAAAGGTGATTACGGATTGGTACTTGCCATGGGGGAAGAGTACTTCCTGGTAGGACAACTAAGTGACGTCCACCACAAGATTTTCATCAAACACGACGCCATGCATGAGGACAGACTACAGTTCAGTGCTTTCTACAGTACTCTAGTCGACAACGCTCTTACACAAATCGATTCACCAGATTATGACATTATCAACCGAACCAACCAGTTAAAAGCAATCATCCACAATAACTTCCCGAGTACTCCTTCAGATACTCTTGCCATTGAATGGCAAGAAGTCTCGGAAAAATATGAAGAACTTTTAACTAAACTGGAGAAATCCTGCGAAGACAATGTCCAGGCCATCATCAGCAGTGACCTCTCGTCAGCTCAGCTCACGGTGGCCACTGAGGTCGTCATCCTCCTCGTAGTGTTCCTCCTCATCCCTGTTATCCTCGTCCTCGTTCACCGTATGACGATCACCATCCAAAACTTTGCGCTGGGGCTGTCGCACAAAACACGCGAGCTCCGGCGCGAGAAGAAGCGCTCCGATGCCCTTCTGTACCAGATGTTGCCCAAATCAGTAGCTCTGCAACTGAAGATGTCGAAGCGAGTGACCGCGGAATCCTTCTCCTCGGTCACCATCTACTTCAGTGACATCGTTGGATTCACAACAATCTCTGCAAGGAGTTCCCCTATGGAGGTGAGGGCATATTAATCAATATACACAAATTTTATGTGAATCTGATTTTCATGTAATTTTTCTTCAGGTTGTGGAGTTTCTCAACAAACTGTACTTCTTCTTTGATTCAACAATCGACCGCTATGACGTATACAAAGTTGAAACAATTGGTGATGCATACATGGTGGCCAGTGGACTGCCACAGCGCAATGGTAGGTGTTCCCCCACCATCCACCTTCAAAGCAATCCATCTGTCCATTTAAAGCCACAGTCATTAGCGTTTATTTTGCTCCCACGGCCTTTGAATGGCAGGCGTGTCCTCAGCTCCAGCGTAATTAGAACCGAACGAGTACTTTTTATCGTCAACCTTGGTAGGTTTATGTGATGACTCCGCCTCAGACGATCACGCAATTCCGGGATTAATCCGCTCGCCTTTTATGTCACACATCTTTTTCACGTGTGTTGGGTTCACTGAACTCACACCGTACGGTCATAGCTATAGTCTGCATGGCTATGCTTGTTCTGGACGCTGTAATTATTGTCATAATCACGTTAAACAAATGGGTTATGGGAATATCTCCGTTCTTGGCTTTTTTTTAGTTTGTATATAGTTTAGCATAGAACAGGCAATATTTCACTCGTTAAGACCCTGTAATAAACCAAGGTGGGGTTACCTGATTAAAGAGCTGATTGATTAGCTCTGATCACGATTGATGGAGAATTTATTAAAGATACCTGGAATGTCCCCTATAAGTCACTAGCCTCCAATTGAGGTCATTAGCCTGGGAGAACTCGCAGCTGTCTCTCAGATTGTTGAGTTTTGCGTGATATATCCATACAACAATCAACTTCGTTGGCTTGCATAATTCACCCTATAATACGGGGATTACCCTTGGCGATCGGGAATCTTGTCCTTGTCTGTTCTCTGACGTGATTACAGTCAGGTGCACATTGCCGGTGGGCGTGGTGTAAGGGGTTCTTGAAAGGGGTGGGGGAACTGCCTCTCGGAGGAAACCTCTATTGTAAAGGTCTTCAGGAAATGTCACTTATGTGAAATGTCCCAATTACGTGGCAACGGAGGGTGATAAAAAGTGTTCACCGAAGCAGATGTGAAGGATTTACGATGATGAATGATTATCATCACCATTAGGTGGATTCTGGGGATTAAAAGAATACAAAAAATGTACATGTCATGGATGGATATCCATTTGGTTGTATGTACATCTATTTGAAGTATTTACAACGGTGCTAAAGTTCATTTTACATTGGTCGCTGCCATCATCACCAGCACACGTACCCTTCATCTCTTCAATTTTGTCTCTCCATCATCTTTTGCTTCTTTCTCCCTTTGATCTTGCTCTCAATCTTTGTCTTCTATGAGTTTTTGGTTTTTATTCTGTGTGGGTTTTTTGGAGAGGGTTGGGGGGTTAGGGGAGTTGTGGGCTAATTTGGAGGGTGTGCTTGTCTTTATTTTATCTAATCTTTTCTTTCATTTCAGGTAAGCGACACTCTGGAGAAATTGCTTCCATGTCTCTTGATCTTCTCGATGGCATCAAGGTTTTTAAAATCCCGCATCTTCCGGATGAGACTCTGAAATTGCGGATAGGACTTCACTCAGGTGGGAAATCGATCGATGGTGTCCACTCAGAGAAGGACACTACTTAATCATATCTTCAAGTAGAGTTGCTACACCTGGTTTCCCTATTAAAAACTGCTCCATTCGGTGAATATACAGGGCCCAATTAGTCGTGGGGCTAACCTGACCTCACCTGACCTTGTTGTCATGAAGATGGGGTATGCATGCACGAGGTTTAATAGGCACCACTGCATTAATCCCTTGGCCTCATTGCTAGACATTACACCTACTTATAGGCTTGCAAATTAGCTAAATCCCAGATGAGCGTTGCATGCAGAGACCTCAAAAGACACCGAAGATAGTAAACAAGTCCGTTCTTACCGGATAGTTCAAGGTCTTTTCGCCCGCTGATCCAATGGCTATTACCTGATTTACAATGACGCCTAGAAGCAATGTTGCCATAAACGGCTGATGCCCTGTTCACAAAGAGCCTCAGCTGTCAATGAGTGTCAGAGTGCGTATTTATGGGTGCTACACCTTGTGAACTAAACGCGCTTTGACAGTATATTAGACCGTATGTATAACAAGATGCAATGTCCGTCTTATGCACTGGTCGCTATAGGATCATGAGTCTCATGCTGCACGTTAATTTCGCAATTTTTCCCCTTTTTCAGGTCCGGTCGTGACCGGAGTGGTCGGATCAAAGATGCCGAGATACTGTCTCTTCGGCGACACCGTGAACATAGCGTCCAGCATGGAGTCCAATGGCCATGGTGAGTATACACGTTGTGCGTGCCATGTGCATGTATCCTCAGTGCGTGCGTGCTCTGTGCGTATCCGCGGCTCCATAGAGTTCCGTGAAGACCGAAAAAATCATACATATGGTATTTATGGTTCATTTCCGTGATATCTGGCTGTCATAAGCATTCATTGCTGCAAACGTGACGCCTGCTGACAGTGAGGTGCCTCACCAGGAGAATGTTGTTGTTGAGGTCATGTCATATTACCAGCCAACATCTGCGCCCGCATTTCTTTCTTTTGCTTGTCCTATTTTGATTAATTTCCGGTTAACACGCAAGGATACCGACTACTGAGGCAGAAAGAAGTAGTTGTTTTAGGATGCTAACAAAACATCATAGAGACATATGATGTCATATAGCTTAATTTCCCTTTCAAACATGAAGCCAATAATCAGAGCTTTCTCAGAATCAGGCAACAAATTATGCGAATATTTTCATTAATTTGACGTTGAATGTTCTCCACAGCCATGAAGATTCACATCAGCAAGGAATGCAAATCAGCGCTGGATTCCCTCGGAGGCTGGAAGACGGAATCCAGGGGCGTCAACGAGATCAAGGTGAGAAGCATAATGTAATGAATGTATAAGCACTGAGAAAGGACATGAAATGGAATGTATAATCACTGGGAAAAGACATGAGATAAAATGTATAAGCACTGGGAAAAGACATGAGGTGGAATGTATAAACACTGGGAAAGGACATGAGGAGGAATGGATAAGCACTGGGATAGGACATGAGATAAAATGTATAAGCACTGGGAAAAGACATGAGGTGGAATGTATAAACACTGGAAAAGGACATGAGATATAATGTATAAGCACTGGGAAAGGACATGAGATGAAATGTATAGGCACTGGGAAAGGACATGAGATGGAATGTTTAAGCACTGGGAAAGGACATGAGATGAAATGTATAGGCACTGGGAAAGGACATGAGATGGAATGTTTAAGCACTGGGAAAGGACATGAGATGAAATGTATAGGCACTGGGAAAGGACATGAGATGGAATGTTTAAGCACTGGGAAAGGACATGAGATGAAATGTATAGGCACTGGGAAAGGACATGAGATGAAATGTATAAGCACTGGGAAAGGGGGTGTTACACATACACAATACATGAAGGTAAAGAGAAGTTATTCCTTTAGTCAGTCAACGTTTGCTTGTACATGCATTTACAACAACAAAAACCTACGGTTCTTGTGTGTTTAAATCTTAATGATAATAATTTATAAATTAATGCATGCAATGCCACAGAAGTTATACCTAAGGGATCAGAGTTTTTGAAGTGCGCTTGAGCTAAGCGCTCACGCTGTTTGTCCCTAGCATACGGTCACCCGCGAAAGCGAAATTGAAATTGAGTTGCAGGCAAGGTGCTGAGGTCATGAAGAGAAATGAAGTCGCTGCATCAGCTATAATGCACATTTATTGTCTAATTACACTGAAGTAGATAACAGAATCACTGATACTACCCCCCCCCCTCCCTCCGCTATTCCGTCAATTCCATAGAAACATCGACACCCTCGGATTCGCGAACCGCTGATGATAATAATCATCATTTTATTCATGCCATTCACATTGACATGCATTTTTTAACAATAATAGTAATGATATTGATAAAGGAAATGAAAAAATGATAACGTTAAAAATTATAATGAAACATAAAAAATGCTAAAATGAAAAATGAAAGAAAAACAAAAAAACTCGGTGAGAGATCAGTCTAATTAATCAGTACAGATAAAGAGTCCTAAGAGTCAAGTATTTATAACAATTCACAGTCTGGTATTTTAATCTGTTTAGTAATGCCATTGCAAGTGGAGCTGTCTTTGTGGTTTTGAGTTGGTTGCTTAGAAAATCACAACGCACTCCCGATTTGTTCTTGCAGCGTGTATTTCGTAAGGGCCCCAGCAAACCATGCCCAAGTATGATAATTAATAACGAATAATTATTACACACTTCTAAGGCATATTGCTACAGTTATGGGGTGCTGGGTTCTTTGTTTTGTTATAGATTTCTTTTTTTCGAAAAAATATCTATACAGAGTGGGCCAAAAGTAAATTGATGAAATTGGAATAGAAATGATAGGAATAGAAGTATGTCATGTTAGACTAACTATACCAAGTATTTCTTTCTGTTTTCTTTGTGTGGTTTTTACACTGCGATCTGTTTTGTAACACTTTCTCAGAAATGCGTAGCACCATTGAAAAGCATTGAGATCTTTAACATAGAGCAGATAGCCTACTTTTGGCCCACTCTGTATATCGTTTATGGCATGCGTGTATTTCACAATCGTCTTCGCCTCCAAAAGAGGCTTAGACTGGGATTCAGAATGGTACTTTGACAATCGATAAATACCAATTAAGTGACTGCTGTATGTACACTAATAATAGCGCGAAATGCAGGAAAAACTCAGGGACATGGACAATTCAGTATTACATCTCCCATTAGAATTTTGAGGTCAAAGATCAAAGATCAAGGTCACGGCGAATTTCCAAAGTTTCAAACGGGATTGATCATAGCTCATTCATTTTTTCAAGCTACGGTCTTGTAGTCTACACCAAACGATTCAATTCTACAAGATGTACAACAAAGCATGACACCATTACTGCGCTGGAATGCACCGTTCTTGCGTACTCATGCATAATAGTATTTACGACATACTCAAAGGCTGATTTTGCATTGAAATTAACACAGTATATTTCTGGCATATGCATCCTACTAATACGGAGTTTTAAATAATTAGCTTAAAAGATCAAGGTCATGGTGGTAATTAACGAAATTAATTGCATAAATTGATGGGTTTTTTCGAATTTTGCGAAAAAAAACATTCTTTCT
>KB300949.1:48884-66059 GCA_000328365.1 Capitella teleta
AGTTGCTTTGTTTGGGTTGTCTTTGTTTGTGTGCGTGTTGTTTTTTTGTTTTTATTTAATTTTTTGTCTGTCGAAAACTCAGGACACATAGGCCTACGGCTGGTATATCGACCTCGAGTTTCCCTATACCTCGAGTTTCGCGAATCTGCTTCTATAAACGACAATTAATATAGAACCGTATAAGTTATGAGATTTTAGAAAATCAAAGATTCAGTATTGCTTTAGTTAATACAGACATGGCCTAAAGCCCTAGCACAGTATCCCTTTAAAGTACATTGTATACGTACGTCCCATACGGTATAACTATATGTTTTAGAAGACTGCTCTCTATTTCTCTCGACATCCAATCAGGCCTGCCCTGAACGCCACTCACCCTCGTGAAAGTGAATCAATCGCCAAAAAAAAATATATATAAAAAAATGAAGAATAAAAATAAAATAAAAAAGAGTCGTAGACTCATATTTTTGCGATTGATCATATTCTATACGAAAGTTGTTCGGAAAGTTCTCGGCCTAACAGACGTGAAATTTGGAGGCTAGATAGAAAAACTGTTCACAATATCACAAGTAGCTTTATAATTTCCTTGGCACTAGTATTTTTTTATTCGGCGCACTTCTACCGATATTAACTTTAAAGTCTCCTTTCGGGTCTTGGCCTCTCTTAACCTTTTCTCTCAACATTTGATCGCTGATTTCAATTTGGTATATTGCTTGTTTGTTGGATTTGTTGTGATGTAAAATAAAGGAAATTCTGACCGCATACATTGAGTTAACTTGGGAGTTTGCGCAAGACAGGTACATTAATCAAGGTAAGATATCTCTTATTCATTGATCAAAGTGACCGCCTTGAAATTTAATTTTAATAGTCTAATTTGATTCAGATATGGACCCCAGATCAGTTGACCATCACTTGTCCATGCAAAGATTACGCGTTTCTTGTACACGGCCACTTGTATAGTGTGATTCAGGATATGACGTTATGACAAGAAAGATTCAATAACCAATCAATAAAAGGGACAAGAAAAAAATATCTAACGACGTGCAGAACGTGAGTGCCTATTATCATGTAAGAAATAAATTGTTGAGATTTCAACAACGTCTCAAAATTTAAAAAATACTGAGTTTTGACCACTACAAATAGGAGGTAAGGTAAGGGAAATACACACAGCTTGAAAAAAAAAGCATGGTGAAGTACCATATTGTTTTTGCCGTTATTTCACAGACATATCAAGCCAAATTATAGCCTTTATGATTTTATAAGTACATTGAACAGTCCCCATTACTTTTGAAGTAAATATACTTTTGAATCTCCCTGTATATTTAAGGGCAGTGTTTTAGCAAATCACGCGTCCTTGGGTTATGAGAATTATCGTGAAATTTGGAATTCCAAACACAGTGATTTTTGCGGGTTTTTTTTAGATAATCGTGTGTACAATACATGTAAAATATGTTTTCTTGTATAATGATAAATACATGTGTACTCGAGTTATCGGAAGTTCTTATTGTCTTTCAAGCTCCTTTTTAGTTATATATTGAGTATTTCTGAAATAGTGTCATACCAGCTAGGGAACATACTAGACAAAAGTGACCTTGTGCATGAAATGCATAATATTTGCAAGACAAATGATGGCCCATTGATCTAGGGTCACTGTATGAATCAAATTAAATCGTTGGAATTGAAATCCTAGATGGTCACTAAATAGCTCACTGAATAAGGGATAATAAATACCAGTTTAATTTTAACATTAATTTTAGTTTTGACAAAATGCTAAATTAATTTGTTATATGTAATTACACATGTGTGTCTCTGATAAACATTTGAGTGACATAATATTGGCTGTATACTCATATATGTATGCATACATGAGGATAATAACGTCATTTTGTTTAATTGATTTGACAATATTCATATTCCTAACATAATACTGCAACATCACCCTAAAGGACTAACTGTTGTTCTTATTATTGAGCCCGAGTCTTGTTGCGTAAAATTTTGTCGAAACTTGAAAATGCTATAGAAGGATTGTGGACATGTTTTAACGGGACCGTTACACCTACTTTGAATTCATCGATTTCGATAGAACTTTGGCACATACATGAAAATTAGCATTAAAATGTATTTGACAAATAATCGTATAATTCACTTAATGTTTTTCTAGTTTTTATTAATCTTTATTTACCAGGAGGAACATAAATTGAGGTCAGTACTAGTGCTCTTTTCAGGGCCTAATTTAACCTTTTTATAATAATTCCATCACAATGTTACAAACACATAGGCCTATAATTATTTGTTATTGCTTTGATGCATCTATGAGAAATTATTATGTCGAAGATATTCATCGGTGGCGCCAGAGGTGATGACGTGACTTTCTGGTAAATTCAGTAGCGCTTGGGATTTTCATCTGCAAAGCTGACCTATATTCAAATTTCTGCGTCTCATTACAACCAGAACCTCGTTCCTTTGAAATATTGTTTTGTTCGCAAATGACAGAAACATGGCGGGTAAATGCCTATTACGTATACGTGTAAACATACGTGTATTACTCCAGGAGTCTCGAAAATCATAACGCACATCATGATGACTACTAGTATGCACCAGGAATCATCATATCATAACGCTTACTGCCCAGAGGAAAATTCTGCACCGACAACGAAAATATCTTGTGCGCCGCTTGCAGCTCTAGTGACTTTCTGCTAATGCAGCCAACAGCAATAACCAATCTCATTGGTCGAAAATCCGAATTCTCAGATGTTAGTTCACAGAATACTTATTATTCTTACTAATTCGTCACAAATAAATGCTCTATGTCGAATTTTAAAAATTGGAGCATTTATTTAGATTATTTATACTCTAAATTATTCAGAAAATAAATGAATATTGTTTTCTGCGGAGTACTTGACAAATACCACAACATTGAATCTGTATTCTTGGTCACAGTTGGTGCAGTTTTGTAAATTAACCATTCGGGTGGGCATTATCAAGGACATACTGCGCATAGATGATAGAATTGCAGCATATTTATATTTATTTAACATATTTCTGTTTTGAAACCTCAACCTGCGCTGAACTAATGCTCCGAAATTAAAGAATTGAAGTTATCTGTACTGTATCATTATTCTGTATTCAGGTATTCACTATATAATGAGTATAATAATTAATACTATTAATATTATCAGTATTAATCATTCAGTGTAGCACAGATAAATCGAGGGAGGTCCATGTACCTCTGGGTTTCGCTGTACTCTGAGGCTGTAGTATGTCAGCTACCTTCAGCGATACTGTTAGACTGTATCATAGTAGCATTCAAAATGATAGTGTGTTACTGTGTATGTCAGTGCCACATTGACAGTTTCTGAGTTAGTGAGTTACCACAGTATGAGTATCAGACTATCACAGTCACAGTGTTAGACTTAGGCCTTTCAATGGGCTTATCAAATGCCACATGAATATTCGGCATATGGTTTGCCATAATATACAGCTCGCTTATCCTTATGAAAAATAACCCTTCACCAATAATAATATTATAATAATAAATAGCAATATTACTCATTTTCTCATAAATACATCACAAAATATTGATACAACTGTATAACAGTAAAATTTTGTGGCCCAAAATTATTCCACAAAAGGCGCAAAATTTCAATCAGAACGTTGTGATGATGTTTACATTTGGGATATTAAAAAAGTTAAGCAGTAAATCTAAAACCTGAATCAGTTGTTGTCCCCCCTACAACTATTAGCCATAATTAAGGCCTATGGATACCATTATTTTTGGCAGATTATTTGCGTGAAAAATGTAAGGTAACCCACGGGCCTAAATAAAATTTGTGAGGATTCATCACGGGTCTGAAACCCTGTCATTTGAACTAAATTATTTAGCATTATAGATTTATACATCATTATTAAACTATCGTTTGCTTAAAAAATAAAGATATACCTAGCTATGTATTATAATTAATTATCATGCCTCAGTGTAAGCCATATATAGCCTTGGTCAATTAACTTGAACTTGAGAATACTTAAAATTATTAGAATCTTAATTGGAATCAGAATCTAATGGCTATTTTTGTATACATGATCATTAATTGGCTCAGATCCTGACGCTTTCCGATAAAAATATTTTTCAGTCCACGCTTTTGTGATTCACTGACATCATGTCTGGCGTTGTGGCTTTTGAAGGAGAACTAAACTCCATTGTCCGAGAGGTTAGATTTACATTCTTAAATTTGGCTACTTTTTCACTTAAGATTTCAGTATTTAGAGTTCAACACCTTCAAGAAAACTTCAATCACATTCCAAAAGGAGTGTGCGGAAAAGGGAAAGCCATCTTCCTCCTCTGAGGTTTTGCCCAAAACAAACAAAAAACTGCAAACAGCCCAGGTAAAAGTGTTGATAACTGGCCTCTTACATTTCATTTATGGAATTGCTGCTCGGAATCTGATTAGGATTAAACTTTTTTTTAATCTCATTCTCATTGTGGATGTAGAGAGAGATGGTACAGCATTTCAAGAAGGGCAAGCGCAAGCAATTTTTTAAGCTGTGGGCCGATTACTTGCCCGAGAATATTCGCAATGATGACGCCGTGGCCCAGAAACTGGAGTTCTACCTCAATATTTATTTCGCTATTTTTCCCATCAAGAATGGAATAAGTGTAAGAAAAATTGCAGCAATATAATAAATAATTAATCTTTTTCTCTTCTTTATTTTTTTTCTCAAAGGATGATGACGAAAACATGAATGCTTTTAAAGCATATTTGGAAACAAGAGGTTCTTCGCTAAGTCAGACGACAGAATTTCTTCCCTTCTACGCTCTGCCATTTGTCCCGAACCCTAAAACTCATCCCTCCTATAAGGAACTCTTTTCAGTGAGTGAATCCATCTCATAGATAGATTATCCTGTATTCAACACTGTAAATATATGATGGACACCTGTGAACTGTCAATGCAAGTCTTGTGCTCTCGATTCATGATGTCTTTTTTATTCCTCACCTCCTCAATGGTAGCCAGAGGTATTGTGTTGTGTTTCAACCATGTTGTTCATGTTTGTGCATTACATTTGTTTTATTATTTGATAGTACCTTTCATCATATTAGTGATTCAGATTGAATTATGATTACTGATATTTCTTATATCACTGATATTTTCTTCTCTCTCTTAGAAAGTAATGCTTGCTTATGCTCATAAATGCAAAAAGAAAATATTTTTGATATTCAGAATCTATTTCTGCTGTGCCATTTATTTTTAGGTATTGTAAAGAATTCCATTTCTAATTCGTTTTATTAATAATAGTTAAGTAGTTATAGTGAAAGAATATTTATAAATAGTGCCTGGAACCTCTCCTTCTGTATTCTCAGTCTTCCTAAAAGCTTACAATTTTTTGCCAGGTCTGAAGAATTAATTGTTTTTTCAGGAAAAGTGGGTCCCTGACCTTGAACGGCGGCTGGATAAATTCCTCACCCTGGCCTTGAAGAGCGTGCCACAACCTCGTCTCTTTGAACTTTATGTATCCTTCCATAATAATTAATCGCCATTTATTGCAATTAATAATAAAGAGCTTGAATTGTGGAAGAGAAAGAGAGAAAGTAGATTTCTGATATTGCTGAGAAAGTGGAGTTTTTTTCCCTGGTTTGCTGATGGTGTAGTCTGTTTTAAACATAGAAATGTGGCCACATGTCCTGTTTATAATGTGTACACAGACTGCATCCCAACCACTCTAAATTAATTAGCACTGCTTTATGTGGTTGCAAGATGCACCCATGTGACATCTAATCATTTTGTGCGTATTTTCCTCCAAATCTTTCTTAACTTTTTATTCAGAAAGGAGGTGTTGGAAGAGGTGGGAACTCAATCCATGATTGTTGCTTCAAAGTTTTGGATATTTCTCTGATATTAATCATTCTATTTAGATTTCAATGATATGGAACAGAAAATAGCTGAACTAGAGAAAAAATCAGATGTTTACCTTAAGCGCTGCAACAGAGTACAGGTATTTTATCAATTTGGTGTTCCCTTCAGGACTAAATATCTTGATCATCTCAGGGAGATTATCACAACCTCATTGGAATTACAGCTGATCTCGTTGACTCTCTGGAGCAAACGGTGCAAGGGAATCCAGTATGGGTTCCACAGGATTCAAAATTGAAACATTTTTTATAATTGTCACTTTCCCAGGTCACTCCAGAGTACCTCCAGGAAGTGTGTCATCGTTTGTTCAGCAGTCATCTACGCCAATCAGTTGATCTAACACGTCCGGGAACCGCAGGCGAAATGTTACGCCAGTCTGTTATTCCACCTCAGGGGTGAATTATTCCAATTGGTTGTTGAAACGGTTTATATTTTTTTAATTTCAAGACTTCAACCCGGTGACTCCGCCCCTGGTCAGGCGTTCGACTTTGAGAAAATCAAGCATGATATGACGAGTTCTGCTGTCAATGAACAAGCTCTTCTGCTACAAGCTCTACGCTGGGTAAACCAACATGCTTTTAATTTCGTACCCATGTTAATTTTCACAATTTCCAGAAACTCACAAAATCAACCCCTGCTGAGAGGGATATAATACTCGCAGCGTATACGAAGAACGACCTTCTCGGTTGCTCATCCTCAGGGGCACACAGGGTGAGATACCAGTGAATAACATGAGATTTACCCTCATATCTAATACACTTTATCAGCACAATGTTCTGAAACTGTTCCAATCTGAGAGTCCCGTAGTGCGCCAATACACAGCTCGCTTATTCAACGCCTTTGCCTCTCTCTGCGAAGGTCGTAGCTACCTTTCTCGGAACGTATCCTTACTCCGTTCGTTGATGGTCAATCTACAACTGGAAGAATCAGATGAACTTGCTCGTGAAAACGCCCTCGGTTGCATGCAGAAACTGAGCTTAAGGTGAATGATGTCATCTTTAATTTGAGCCAAATTCTCACTGTTAAGATTACAGGCGCCAGTTGCAGACTATTATGATTGAAGAAGGTATCATCTCGTGGCTGGTGTCGCTTCTGGATGATGATGACATGTTATCAGATTATACTCTCGAATACTCAGTCGCTCTTCTCATGAATCTCTGTCTCAGAACAACGGGTGCGTTCTTCTATCTGAACCTCTTTTTTTTTCTAATATTGCTGTTTTTTTTGTTTTCTTTCTCTCTTCTCTTCTTTTTTTTTCAGGCAAGACAAAATGTGCAGAGAAACCTCACCAGATCCTCAAAGTACTCAGTGACCTTCTTGGCCATGAAAACCAGGAGGTATGAAAAGGTCACGAACCCTGTGATTGACCTTTGACCTTTGCATTTCCAGATCATTCCTTACGTGAACGGAACGCTGTACAGTATCCTTGCCATTCCGTCCATCAGAGAGGAAGCCAAAGCGATGGTATGTAGCAGAAATTGATACACGGGGGAAGGGGGAGCAATTGATTATGTAATATGACTCAATGTAATATGACTTGATTATTCTATTCACAGGGAATGGAAGAGATGTTGCAATGCTTCATCAAAGAAGGACAACCAGACATGAACAGACAAATTGAGTTCATCATCAAACAGCTCAACTCAAGTGAGTTTCCACAACAATCAATTATTCCATCAAGCAACTTTGTTAATGTTACAGCGGACGAACCCGATCACGAAGATTCTGATGATGAAGAAGAAGAAGAAGATGAGGTTTGTTGGCACTTCCAAGCAATCATGATCACATAATGTTAATTATGTCTTATATGAGCATATACAACAGCATTGCATTGACTAATATGGTACACACAATTGTCTTGATTTATCATGTGGTTTCTTCGACAGGAGGACCAAGATGCCATGGAGGCTGATTTGGACAAAGATGAAGCAATCCAGGCAAAGACAGGAGAATTGAGTGGAGACCGACTGCTAAACACTCTCTACGTTTCATCTGGCCCAGGACGCAAGAAACGAGTGAGAATTATTATTATTATAAGCTCTTATATATATGCTTTTTTGTTTAACTAGGTAACCGATGGAGTGGTCAATCAGGAGGAAGTGCTGCGTCGTCCAATCACCCCAAATCACATGAAGGTCAACGGCGAGGGTCCACTCGTGCATGCACAGCCGCGTTCAAGGTGAGCTTCTGTGATTTATATTTCAATATTAATCTGCTATGTTTCTCTTGTATTATTAGGGCTCAAGTGAATTTTGGGTAAATTTATAGCACTAACATCAAAACATTTTCAGATTTGAGACCGGAATCATGTTTAAAATCATTTTGAATTAATTATGCAAAATGTTAACTTAATATGAATTTTGCATGTTTGACTGATATTGCACACTTCACACCTATAGGGTATATATAATTACCGTATTGTCCACACTCCCTATTACAACCCCACCCCATCTTTTACTAACCAGGTATTGATTATCTCGCTTACACCCACACTAGCACCAAGGTATTTTAGCAGCTATCACCGCACTGCTTGCTCTCTCCATTCAACTGTTGAAAGTTGTTTGGCCTACACTGAGGGAAAGTTTCAAAAGGCATGCGCTCACTGCTTGCTGATTTCATGAAGAGGCGAATTCCTTATCAGCGCAGGAATGTTTTCCCTTTAACTGCATGAGCTAAAGTTATAAGCCCATAAGATGCAATGTACATGTAATGCAATAACTACCTTGTACCAAACAATCTACAGCTTCGCGAAGCTATGGGAACTTTGATTGCACTTTATCAACAACCATCATTTGGAAATGTAGAAACTTATTTCGCACTCAATGACGACATACACAGGAATATAAAATCCCAAGCATTGAACCATAAACACTTATCCAGATTACTAGTGTCTATCATAGAACTGTCACCTGATACCATGCGAGATCTTCTAGCTACGCAGACTGTTGTTTTAAGCATTGCATAAGTATAGGCCACGCGCCCCCGCGGGTTTACAGGGTGACGTTTGTGGAGTGGGGTTGTATTGGGAGTCAGCCTTAACGCACAGTGGTCGTAACCGAGACAATATGGTATTTGCAATGTTTCTCTCTTATGCTGTTTAATTATTCCACAAGTTCTAAAGACAATTTCATGTTATCATTTCATGTCTCATAAACAGCACTTTTATTTTCATTTATATTATTTCTCTCTTATAGCACCTGTTCTATATTTTATTTCTGATTTTTATTTCTCACTTTTCTTTTCTTGTATTATGTCACAGCCGTCCATCCACTTCCTCCACCTCACAAGGGGTCAATGGCCTCTATAACAACTTCTATTCACGTGACCCTTCGTTTGATCTGTACAGGTAGCGAGCACCTTGTTTTTTTTTTTTTTTTTTTTTTTTTTTTCTTGTTTTAATTATTTCTTCTTTTCTAACTGTGCACCTCATAATTTACTCCTTTTGAAGATAAGTACAAACATACCATGCTGATTTAATATCTCGTACAGACCTGCCACAGGAAGACTCTCCACGCATTCAAATTCTCGCCCATCGTCAAAAGACATTAAACGACCCCCAACTCGCAGCGGAAGTCGTCCTAATTCGGCTCAAGAAGCAAACACGCCTCGACCCGTCAGTGTCGGTAAGCGCCTCATCACCTTCATTGAATTTGTTTGAAATCGTCCCAAAAAATTTCCTCTCAGCTAAAGATGCTGAAGGTTCAGACATGGTCAACCGCATCACAGGACAGAGCCGGATGCTAGCGCAACCGGAATCAGACCGAGGGGTGAAACCATCCAACAAACTGCTTGAGAAAATGGGTCAACAGAATGCTGAGTGAGTTATTAAAGATCTTCTTTATTATGTGATATTTTGCCATTAGACTTCTAAATTCAATCACTTGTAAATAAGCTAAAGAAATAACTGTTAAAAATAAAATATTTTGTGGACCAATATAAAATTATTATTTTCTTATCTTCCAGTGTTGGTGAATACTCTGCCGCTTTTGGGACCCGCCCTAAAATTCCTCGCACCCCTGATGCTCGTCCAACTAGTCGTGGGTCTGTTGGCGACGGACCCCCTCCAACGCCCAAGTACTCGGACTCACTTCCGACTTCACGACCCGGTTCAGGAGGGCGATCTAGTAAGAACTGACCACAGAATTAAGACGTCATTTGTTTTGTTTCCTTTCAGCGTCATCTAGCAGGAAGCCCAAAACTCCTACTGCATCTGGCAGTAAATCCAGCCGCAAGTGAAGTCGTTATTTTTGGTTGTTTTTCGTCTGTGATATTTTTCGTCCATATTTATATTTTATGTATTTTTTTTTTTTTTCACTACTTAATAAAGTTAATGTTACATGAAGCATAATTTTATTATATTTAAGTATTCTGTTGTCTCTATTTATTTCTCATTCTCTCATTTGCCGATTTGTCTTGTAACAGAAGATTTGTTTTTCTCTTTCACTGTTGGTATATCTCAGCATTGTTCATATTTTGTAATTGTTACATGTTTGTTATTGAAATGCCTTCTACTTGGTGGTCCTGCCTTTTATGATGTTACATCATATACCTCAGCTAAAATGACATGATCTATTTTATCTATCGGGTGGCTCAAATATATATGTCGCCAATGCCCGATTAATATTTCTTCTTGTCTGAGAGTGGACTGAATAAAATTACTAAATTATTCGTTGTACAACATGATGGGGAGAAAATCAATACATCTGGGAATAATTCGATCCTGTTCAATTAACTTCCAAAATGCTCAAACTGCTTTCTCTTTTCTAATAAAGCACCTGGCATTAAGTGATTCTGTTTTGTTTATATATTTTCTAGAATTCCGTGGTTCATCACTATATATGGTGATACAGTGTATATTAATGTATGGAATACACTATACTTGTTAAGGAAGACCCTAGTAGTCAAGCGACAAACATATTAAAGCTTTATAGAAACCTAATATTGGAGGAGATTAACGAGAATGACTTTTCAATTAGGAAGACAGCATCGTTCACTGATATGAGACTTACGTGTGACATATATGCTGGAAGGTATGGTAGCTACTAGCAAGGACAGGACCCCAGAGAATCATCAATAATTTAGCTCAGTAAATGAATATAGGTATCCCGATATAATCGCCCTTGGGGGAGGGGCGCAGTGGAAGTGCTCTTGCCTAGTGTGCAGAGGTTCGTGGGTCCGATTCCCAGTGGGACTATTTGCCGGGTTGGGACTTCGCTGACTGAAAAACTCCATGTCCACCACAGCATGACACATTGCATATAGTGTGCGTGGTATCTGGTTGGGCTGAGATGGTATTGGCATCGCCCAAGTGGTTGATCTGTTGGTGAAGCATTGCTTGTGACCATAGCTCGTTGAGGGCTTACGTGTCACCTCTGGGGGTCCTATAATGAGGGGCTATGTTGTGTGCCGCGTTTGAGAGAATTCTATGAATTGCAAGATCGCTATAAAAAAAAACTATTAATTTAATTTGATTAATAAGAAACGACGCTTACTTGGGTTTACGGACCAATTATAGGTGGAGTTCGTCAACGACAACGACCAAAGGCTTCTTGGGCTCTGCTCTTTCCACAACCTGTGTCACCAACACATTCTTTAGGAACAAACGGCACAGGCAGGTCTCCTGGTGGCATCAACAATCCAAGTCAACATGATCGTCACACATGCTCTTAACAACGTTTGCAGCACTTAGTGCCGATGTATGCAACACCGACCGCTCGTTTATTCACTCGTGAGACTGAAGCCAAAGCCCATCCATCGAGCACGCTAGAAAGCAATACCTGCTCAGCACCGTACGAGCAGCTCTGCAGAGAGTAACGAACAAAGATCAACCAGCGACTGCAGCAGAGCCCCACAGAAAACGCAGCAGCCATATGTACGTAACCACATCGGAGGCGCCACTGATCACGAGCTGCACTCATAACATTCGGGAAGACGAAGCACAAGAAAGAAGACCGGTTTGATGCAAGTATGAACAGTCTTGAGACAGCTTACGGGGCTAAACGAAAAGCCCTCCTCAACCACAGGGTCAGACCAACCCCCCGCACAATGGCAACCCTGAAGGTAACTAGAAGAAACGCTCAACAACTAAAGAGACGATGTGCGAACAATTACTGGCTCTCACTGACTAATAAAGTACAATAAGCCTCCGATATAGGCAACATAAGAGCGTGTTAAACGGCTTGAAGAAAGCATTCGGGCCATCACCTGCAAAGATGGCCCCATGAATTCCATCAGTGGAGAGCTCATCACAGATAACAATGAACAGCTGGAAAGAATGGTTGAGCACTATGAATTAAGCACTTTAAAGAACAGAAAACACTGTCGCGGGCTGCCCTTTCAATTGACGAGTTCACGGTCCTTAAAGAACATCTTGCTATCCCAAATTGTGGACAAACTACTCAATTCCATTGACTCCCTGTCCTCCGGAAAGGCCCCCGAGCAGATGGGATCCCCCAAAATATGCGCGACGCAAAAATCACTATTCTATACAAGAACAAGGGCAACTGTAGCAACTGCAACAATTACCAGGACATCTCACTCTTGGCCATGGTATGGAAATTGTTTGTGAAGGTTATTCTTTGTCACATCCAGACCTTAGGGGAAAGAGTCACAATGACGTATTAGGGCCAAATGATTAACAGTAGGCATGATTTTCCCTCTTCGTCGGCTGCAGGAGAAATGAAGAGAGCATAATAAAATGCTGTATCTGACATTCTTGGAACTCACCAGAGCTTTTGATCTAGTCAGTCGCGAAAGGGTCTTCAAACACTCGAAAAGATTGGGTGTCCCCGGGCTTTGCTCGCAATTACCATCTCCTCCCACGAAAACATACAAGGTTCAATCTCCTACAATTGATCACGGTCCACCCCATTCACCAAAAAGAAGGCTGAGTCCGGCAAGGCTGTGTGTTCGCCCAACCTTATTTGGGATATATTCTCAAAGCTGCTGAACCATGCCTTTGAGTAATCAAGAGATGCACTCTATCTGTGGACGTGTAGCAATGGGAAACCGTTTAACCTCGCTAGACTCCGAGCCAAAACTCTCACTCGTTAAGTCCTCATCTGCGAATTGCTTTTTGCTGACAACACTGCCCTGGAATCTCTTCTGAAAAAAGCCTCCAAAATCTCGTAGACCGTTATCCACCTCTTTCGAGAATTTTTGACTCACCATTAGCCAGGAAAATACCCAGATTTTGACCCAGAACATCCAAATTCCTGCTGGCAGGTTACGGTACTCTCGTCACTGCACTGTGGCGGGAGGAATTTGTTGCTGCGTCAACTCTCCTCCACTGTAAAACACATCTCCTTGCAGACTATTATGAATATATATAATTTGATTAATGTGTTTACCACAATATTAGTATGGTACCACCGGCGTATTAGCATTCATTCTGTGTTCATAGCATATTACATTGTTACCATCGCTGAATAGCACGCATGCACATTTGTAACCTTGTAGGTCTATAAACCAACATGTATCACTGCACACAATTGTGTGCCTCTTGGTTGAGGAATGTATATCTATTGCACGTGTATGATTAATTTCTTGCAAATTGTATTATTTTTCTTGTTTGATCTTTTGTCAATAAAGCAACTATTAATCTAGGCCTATCAAATGCAGCATATGCTTTGCCAATTAAAGCTCGACTATCCTTAGGAAAAATCGCCTTTCACAAACCAACTACTAATTTTCTCATGAATACATTACAAAACATCCATTCTAATCATGTCTCACGTCTATAGTTGTTGATTCCTGTAGAAATCATCTGTTTCAACTTTGTATACGATGCCGGCCAGATTTCCAAGAAAGGCGCGAAATTTAAATCAGAGTGATGCGCTGCTGGCGGATGCTTACATTACGCGACGTTCGCGACTGCCAGCATTTTTATTAGCAAAAGTAGGACGTTGGTGATATGAAAAGAGTTCAGCAGTAAATCTAAAGCCTGGATCGGTTGTTGTGGCCCTTTACGAAATTGCGAGCTACAGCATGTACGCTATTCTATTTGTCGGATAATTTGCACGAGAATTGTAAGGCAACCTGGAAGGTTAAAAAATTTAATTAGCGTGGACTCCTTTTGGGCCTGACACGGTAGGGCTGATCCACGGGCGATCGGAATCAGCCATAGTATAGGGCTACTATTAATCTATCAATACTAGTACAAATAACATGTAATACAAAACACTTTTTACGGTGTCATTACTGTCGTTATTTACGCGTGCACAGTGTCTATCAATCGAGCATTGAGAAAGCCAGTGCATGTGTGAGAAATATATTTCTACCATAACGCATAAATAAACCGCCCACGCATTTTGCCCCTATCCGAAAATCTGCAAGTGAGCCCCCTTGAACGCCACTTTGGCCTTCTAGGTCATTGCGGCACACAAAGGGTTAAGCTGCGCTCCGCTGAGCCAGAAATGGCGCGATCTGCGCAGCTGTGACGTCACCACTCGAGTACTACAGTGAGCGTGCGGAGGGAGTGTGGCGAATATTCGATAGCGTTTTGAAATGTAAATTGGTAGCAAACTACAGCAATGTTAGTGGCTATCTTGTGGAATAAACAATGGTCAGAGAAACTAGATATCTGTGGGTAGGAAATCTACCGGAAAAAGCATCAGAAGAACGAACATCCGAAGTGTTTGCGAGGTGAGTTCTGGACACTCGTCCACTCTGTTCATCTTGAGGTTGGAGTTTTTCGAGAGAAGCTGGCAATGGCCAGCGTTGGCTTTCGCTATTTTGCTGCTGTCAGTTGCTCGATGCAGTACATTTTTTAAAGCATTTTCCTTATTTGTTCTTCTATTTTGTGCCGTCAAATGTATTCAGAATATGTTTATTGTTTTCATAATCATGGCGTGTAACGTTAAGCATACGAAGTCTTGCAAATCGCGTATTTTTTTCCCTTCATAACAATTGAATTTTCAGAATTCAAAACTTATGGAGGTTATCAGCCTACGAATGGTTTTCGGATGTAATGAAAATATCCAGATTTATCCTATGTTGATACATTTCTCAGTTGGCTTCCATATTTTCCTATTGATTATTATTGAAACGCCTGACATTGGGAATATTTATTGTACACACCCGTTGTGAATGGGAAATGAAAGTGATTCAGCGAATAGCTTCAATACCTTAGCTATTAGGGTAATGGATATAAATACTTGTGAAGTTTTGTAAATATACTTAAGAATTGCAACATATCTTTATTTTTGACATTAGAACAATTAGGTGTCTTTGCTTATAATTATGACCAAATTAAATCAATGATTGGAACTTAGTGCTTAACCGGCTAACATTGATAGCTCGTTCCATTCGTACAGCTGCCACAGTTTGCCAGACAAATGAATGAATTACAAATAATTTGATTATTATCACTATTTATCATGAAATAGAAGCTTTTAAGTTGAAAACGATTAGAATAAATATTGATGATGTACAGGCTGTGCCAGTTTTCGTATAAATTTGTTGCTTCATGTGACTGCAGGTAAAATATGATTCCATTTAAAGACTATTCTACAACTCAGTACACATTGTGTTGTTTGCTGTGAAATAAAATTCATGCAATGTTATTCTTGTTGCCAGAGTAAATCAAGTAATATCTTATAAGCTTGTTTGCCTTCCTTTCCGAATTTGTAGAATGTTCTGAGTTTTGACAGCTAAACCTAAGTTAGTGTACACACTCGCCACAATGATATTTTTCTTATAGTCAATAGGTCATTTAATTTATTCAGTGGTAACAGTGTGAAAATGATGTGAAGGCAATTGGAATTATGTTCACGAGAGACGTTGTGTGTGTTATTTCATCAAACGGATATGTAAACAGAACTCCCAGAGGGTTCTGTGGATTTATTTCCTCTTGTGACGTGGTGCACTTTGGAATAATACACTTTCTTGCGTGTTACTTATTCCGCGCAGCTATTGTTACCGTATATTACTATAATGTAGTATGAACAAGCATGTTGTTTATGTACCAGTGATAGGGACGTCATACGTGTAATATATAGTGTGGGCCTCACTGCGTAAGAGCATACGAATAATTATCCATATTGCGAACTGTGCCAGCTTATTTCAACTCATTTGATCTCTCCATCTGAACGATGACTCATGCATCTGGGACCTATAGCTTTCAGCTTGCATTATAATGAGCTGCATGTATTCGTGTACTTTTATCTCGGCGGTTGTTGGTTTGTTTATCTGCTTCGTGCATGTTGTTTTTTTTTTTTATATTTTTTTTTTTTCGGTCGTGTTTGGTCATGCAGCTCTAAGCAGCTCTGAAGTTCGATTTGATTCTTTGAATGAGCTGCAAATCTTACGATTTGGCTGCGTGCAGGCCTGGACCTGGCCTTACGATTGGTCTATTCAATATTCACCCGGGGTGTAATATATTTCTGTTCTACGCAACTCAGGAGCTTAACATCGAGCAGTGCATTGACTCTATCCGCTACATACAGTCGCTTGCACCAGGGGCGTTGAGTCATCATACCTGTATGTGTATGTGCACTGCCTATTGATTACGCCACTGCTTTTGTATACCGTGTACCTGTGTGGCCTGGCGACATGTCATGCTCCTCGCGGCTGCCTTCCCTTCCTGCCTGATGCTTCCCCGCGGACGCTCTTAGCGTTGACAGCCGTCTCCCCGACCCCTCGCCCGGTGACGTCAGCGATGGCATTTGCAGGGTTGCTCTAACGAGCCGTTTGGTCAGGAAAACCGCCCGTCCGATGTCCATGATCCCCCCCCCCCCCCACCTGCGACCTCGCTAATGAGCTAGTGTCCTCTGAGTATATACCCTAAATTAACTGTAATTATGTACCACAGTATTAGCCTGTCTGTGGTTATTAGGACTGCCCTGCAGCATTAAGAGTTCTCTGATACTGACACCCTCGTCTTCTTACTGTTTTGCAGGCATGGTAAAATACAGAGTGTCAAGCTTCTTGCCAGCAAAGATGACGGCGCCGTCAAGAGTGCAGTCGTCGCTTTCATGGACATTCGCTCGGCGTCCAAGGCGCAGAACAGCGAGAATAAACTGGACGGCAACGTCCTGCAGACGCAGTACAGCGAACCTTCTGCCGTCGGATCCGGAGTGACTGTGACCCGAACTCCTGCGGCCGCAAACGCCGCTTCGTCGACGCCGTCGTCAGCCAGTGCTCACGATGCTCCCTCGTCGTCGTCGTCCTCCAATCGGACGTTATTCAGCCAGCAATCGCGACCCATCGCCCCGTCGCGATATTCTGGCCGCTCTGGAGGCGAGTCTGGGTAAGTAGTGCCATCATCCGACC
>KB300949.1:67124-109468 GCA_000328365.1 Capitella teleta
GAAAAAAAAAAATGTATTTTTTTGGGTGCCTCGAAAAAAAAAGAAGAGAAGTATTTAAAAAGAAAGTTTTTTGGGAGTATCTAGGTCCACTGCCCCCCCCAAAAATGTCCTCGCTGGATTACTACTTGCCAGTACTTTTTATTTTCTTGCCGGATTATTGCTTTCTCTCTGCGTTGCTCTTTGGATTACCTCTTCTGGATACAACTCTACGTCACTCCGAGGATTACCAACTTCTCATTCACGCCCTCGCATTGGATTACTGATGACTCGCTATAAACCTAGCCGTGTACCCATGGATATCACCAGCTGCTTCGGCTGCTCCAGCTGCCGTTTAGCAGATTTCCTCGGATTTATCGCTTCGATTCTTTTCGGTTGACAGCTCTTTTTCTCCCTTCTATGGGCTTAGACCATTTTTATCCTCTCTTTTTTTTTCTGGTCTCCCTGGCTTATCTCCTCTCTTCTTCTCTCTCTCTCTCCCTCTCTCTATTTTAATTTTTACACACATCCTACTGTTGACATACACTGGAGATTTGGTGAAATGTTCGTGCTGTGTAAAAATGTTGGCTTAACCAAAATCACCTTCATAAATATGATTAAACCTGGCTAAGCTTTTGTATACAGCTGGTAATCCTATAAATGCGGGTTTCCAGTTGAGATTAGCTTAGCTACTAAGATCATAAATGCATAATATTGTACAGAAACTCTATAATTTCAAATCAGCACGAACATGACGTCATTTCTACGAAATTTCCCACTCTCCTGTGCGGATCATTTCCTCGCTTGTATTCAGCTTCAACAAAGAATCAAAAGATTCAATTTTTTTTTTTTTTTTCTTATTTTAATTAGAGGAAAAGCTCCGTACAAAAAGAAAGTGAACACAAGCGACTCTTTCGCTGTACTCTTGACAGGTATCAAAAGGACATTTCCGGGAAAACTCATCTCTTTTTCTGCTGCGTCAGCGACATTCGAGATCATCGTCATACCGATGTCAGGAAAGGTGTTGTCAGCGGCGTGCAAGTATTATTGCAGCCTCGCAATTAGTGCACGGGAATACCTTTTGCATAATTATTACGTGTTCATCAAATTACAATATTACGTTGTATGAAGAGTTAATTATTTTCATATCTAGATTTGGCATTTTCCGCCCTAAATGTATCGTAAGCATTGTTAGTTCGATGCTTATTGCGACGCAGTTGAGGTTGTCGGATTGTCGATCAATTGTCAGGTGTCGGTCGGGCGTCCCGGCGCCTCATCGATCTGCCTCCGAGATGAGTTTTCTCCTTCTTAGTGCCCCCTCCATCCATCTTTTATGCACTGCAATCCATGCACGCGGTATGAACTATGAAGCATGCACACCTTCCATAACATTCCCATTGATTCATGGCGCGCATTTCCAAGTTCCCGCGCTCTGTTGTTTTTGTGGACAGTTATGGCCGACAGTGAAAAGTCGACCATCTGCTGCCCCCCCCCCCCCATTTCCTTGCGTAGCACCTGTGCGTCCTGGTTACATCACGTCGTGTGTACTTTTGTTTAAATGCCTGGCGCACGCTATTGAGCATTGTGTCCATATTGAATTTAGTTCAATGCAGTAGAGGCAGTCATTGCGTCATGCTTTTGGGAGTTTTGGGTATAGAGACTAAAGTCTTGCGTTGTATAGGTACTTTGAATACGTCACTTTACGTCAGGGACAGCGTGTTGGATAATTTATATACCGAACCACGTTTAGTTGATCAGTTTACCTGTGCACGTGTGGTGACGTAACATCGCCAGGTATGTCGCGTACACCCCTGTACATCGGTCACATGCAGGTAGCGCTGCCTCCTCATCTGGTCGCGAATACCTGGAATCGAATTATATTGATGATTGGCTGTCGGGGGAGCGGATAGGCGTGGTCTGTTTGGCTGCATTGCATGCAGTCATGAATATCGTACAGGAAAAAAAGCACGATTTAAATTGCGTAATATTATTCCGGACACTCCCTCTTTTTAAGTAATGGATTACTAGCATAACGGTGATATCGCTCGTCCGTAGTCAATTCAGTTATATATATATAGACTAATATAGTTATATACATTGTATGTAAATCCTAGACTATACAATATTATGTTGTTTATTTTTATTTTTTATTTTTTTTTTATCTCTCAAGCCAGAGTTATCCAGTATGCAAAATAATAATGCACTATGATGGAAGATGCGCTATTTTTAATTATTAATTTTTGGCTAATATTACAATATATCTGTGAGGGCCAATAAATTCATTGTCGATATAAATATAATTGTATAATCAGTTCTTACGTCTCAGATTGATCGGAAAATGACGAAATTGGATTAGTTAATAGTTGTCATGTATTTTTCCTGCTGTTTTAGGTCAACCTAACCGTTGTTTATCGGTTTTAATAATGTATATAATTATATTAGACTACTTACCGGTACTAGTAGTATCATTAATAATTTAATACATATAGTAAGAACTGAGAACTAATTGGCTTCTGTTTTGCAATTTTCATGTAGCAAACTGCAACAACATTCGGCATTATCGCATATTATCACTCAAGGTCGCGTATTGGTTAACCTTAAGAATATCACGATCATAATAGTAAAAACGTGTTATCTTGTCAGTCTTAAACTCTTTGGAGTTTAGACTTTAACCATGTCACAAGATAGTGCTCAGGTTTTTTGTGGGGTTTTTTTTTTTTCTTTTTTTCTTTTTTCTTTTCTTTCTTTCTTCTTCTCTGTGATATCAGCCTAGCATTTCAAATATATTCAAGCACGTCTATATTACCAAGTACTAATATCCTCGCCTGATGCGACTCGAGTCTTCGGGTCTCGGGAGCACTAAGTTTTTTTTTCTCTTTTATATATATATTCAAAAGAAAGTCACGTGATATGTGCTCTAGATAGCGACAACTATATATCTCCGCTTGAATAACTCTCGCTATACGACCTTACGGGTCATAACACAAACACACAGCGCCTTTACAAAATAAGAAATTGCGATGCGGAGTTCCTGAATAACATTATTCTCTGTAACGGACTTTCGGATGGAGAGAACGAGAGTGGCAGGGGGTGGGGGTGGCTTTTGTTAGATATCTTCCCACAGGCCGCTTCGAAAGTACAAGTATGAAAACCGTACGGGCCTGGGCGCAGAAAGGTCTGTTGTTGATGGTTCCTCCTATCCCAGCAGCGGCTGTTCCTCGCCTCCTGGCATCTGGCATCTGCTCCAACTGCAGCCAGCAGGCTCCACAGCTGATGAGAAATACACAACATTCTTTATATCGCCGCGAGCCCGCAATTTGGAACGGTGTATGTGTAATTATGATGACGCTGGTTTCATTTTTCCCCCGCTCTGTGCAAAGTTCTTGCTCAGTTCAAACTTCAAAGTAAACAGACCTCATATTGTTGAGGCGGTAGATTCGGTTGTTATATAGGTCGGTATTCGGCTTGGATATTTTCTGTCTGCTGAATTGCTGATAATATGCCAGTCATGGTGGTATTCACAATGTGTTGATAATGTCGTGTTGTATAGACTGTATTTGTTAGTGTTGTACTATAGCGACCTGAGTTGCTTCACGAAATGCTGCTGCAGGGTGCACCTCTCCTGCAAAGATAATTACTATGACATAATTGGTGGCGTATGATTGCAGTCATGTTTTTTTTCTACATATTAATGCGTTTCTTGCAACTCCTGTGTCGTCATTTGTTAATTAACACCGTCAAAAAAATGGGTTCTTAGCAACGCGTAGATAATCTGACGGTTTTATCATGTAGCATTACGTACTTATTTCTGAACATGATAGTTTGAACATGTTTACATTCTCACACCAGTTACTGGTATGCATTCGCGAAAGAGAAGCATAACATATTCGCTCAGCGCCAACTGCCCAGCATAATATGTTCTCGTTGCATGCTGGTTCGTGTTCTCTTGTGTGTGTTGTGCATGTCTTCTGCATGCACGGTAACGCACAACGTTTTTATTCTGGAGAAACATGGCAGTGCGTCGGCCGGTAATCTATTTGTGTTGCTGTGCAAAGGTCGTTGGCTGATGATTGGAGTCATCCAGTGTACTTCGTCCTGTTGATGAACTACTCGTGCTCAAAGTTCGATAGTTTGGAAAGCATATCTGATAAAGCGTGTCACCCTGTCCCCCCTCCCTTCGCAACCAACTGCCCTCTTATTGAATTCCCCTCCCCCCCTCTCTGCTCGCTGGCAAGCGTTATGCTGATCTCTCTGCAGGCGAGGGAGGGGGTAGGTCGTACTGCGCAGTCGGGGGCAGCGTGTGGGGGTTTCCCCCCAGGCATGAATAAACGAACGGTTGCCACATAGGCGAGACTTGTCTTGCTTCGATGCGGAGCTATTTATACGAGCTGGCAGCGCGCCAAACTGCTTGCTGGCTGCGGTGCCGCTGCCTTCTCCTGCTTCTGGCTTCTCTCCTGTCTTCTTGGCGC
This sequence comes from Capitella teleta, assembly GCA_000328365.1. Taxonomy (NCBI): domain Eukaryota; kingdom Metazoa; phylum Annelida; class Polychaeta; family Capitellidae; genus Capitella; species Capitella teleta. Next base: position 71,570 of record KB300949.1, read on the forward strand.
TTGCTTTTTCTGAAGCCCCTTTTCTCCGCCGGCCTGGACAGCGCTGCTGCTGCCGACGCTGCAGAGATGAGAAGCGCTGTTTATTGCAACTAGCAGTGCGTGACCCACTTTCCAAGGGCGTCGCAAGGACGGGCGCTGATCGATACAGGCGCCGTGGCTTTATTGCCATTCGCCCGCCCGCAAGAGTCCTCGAGGATCATCCGTTGCTGCCGGGCGATGCGACAAGCGTGTTGCCGCCTCGTGCAGTCGATCGATGTGGAGAGCAGCCGTCTCCTCTCGCGTGTGTACATCGCAGCCACGCTCAATGCTTCCTGCTTGTATGCTGAGCCGCGTTTCCATGGAAACCGCCGTGCTGATGGTCAATGTACGAACGCGAGGGAGGGGGGGTAATTGCACAGACCGCGGAAGAGCGGGGCTCGTTTCGCAGCGGTTTCTTGGTCGATGTAAACCAGCGGCGAGTGTCACGTGTGACTCCGCATTCAATTGATGACATTCGCCGAGAGCAGACCTCCCTGGCCATCTGCGGTCGTTGTGTGCACGCATGCGCATAGCCATCTGAGGAGGCGCCTCTTTTTATGCATTATTCAGGTTTCGCCATTCGCATCATTCAGTCGGCGTCCCTTATTCATATGAATGTATATATTATGAAATACGCAGTCTGGACTGGAATGGTCTTCTATGAATCACAAACAACACAGACATACGGGCAGCATGTGCGTACTTCTCTCTCTCTCTCTCGAAGCCAGTACCGGTATCTATGACGCTGTTATGCTAACATCCTGTTAGCAATGAAAAGCTCACTACAGTATATTCTACGCATCGCTTGCTTGATTGCGTACTGGTCGACGTCAATCTCTTTTGAACAAACCATTTGGCGGCTGCTCCAAGTGCCTCGCTATCTTGAGCTGTTCGAGATAAGTCGTGCGCTATCTTGAGTATATCTGCACCGGAGAAGCTGTTTTCCAATCGCCAGCTTTCGAGATTGAGCGAACAATCGATGCGATGGTTGAATAATGCTCTTCGATCCACATCTACTGTAAAAGCCACCCCTACCCCCTCGCGATTTCCCCTCCCCCGGAGGCCCCCCCTCCCACCCCCCCACTGCTGCCGCCGAAGCCGAGTCGTGATTCTGCTGTTGAATCAATAAGCAGCCATCTTTGCTGTCGTCCACTGCGCCGATCTGTTCATCATGCAAGCGCCGGTCGTTTTTAGTACGCAGTTCGTTCACATCGCAGTCGACCGACGAGGCTCAACCGGATTTCGAATTTCTGGCATCTGTTCAACCGCTTTTCTGACTGAATGGAGTTTGGAAGTGGTTTTAGGGGCCAAGGCGACTTGTTAATGAATAAAAATGGGTTGAACGAAGGCTCAATGGTTATTCACGTTGATGCAATGCATACATGATGATGATAATGATGCTGTTGGTGATGACGATGAACTGATTCTTAAAATCGTTATGTATTCTACTACATGTACCAAATTCAGCAGCGAATATCCTACACGTTAAGGACGAGTTGAGTGACTATCCGTATTCGTATCTTCCGTTATCTGCGGCCTCCGCCGGCAGTACGAGAACAACGAACTTATAGAACTCAAGTTGATCGAGCTATGTTTGAGAAATCCTGAAGAAGGATGCAACAGAAAGTAAGAGAGCAGCGCCGGTTGCTGGCATATCCTTTGCTACCGGCAGCAACGCACTGAACGCACAAAAATCGCCCGTTCGGCTGGCTTTGTGCGCCGAAAGCGAGCAAGATGGCCGGCCCTCATATTCCTAGCGAAGAGCCGCCATTTACATCGATAGCATATTTATTTGAGCATTCATACAATCCAAAATCGGCACCAAGTCAAAGCTACTCCTGTTCTCCCGTCACCAGACGCAAGCTATTGTTTAAAACTGTTTATGATAATCCCAGCAACTAGCATCTCGAGAAGAACAAAAGTAACCAGGCCGTCGCCAACCAGAATGGGGATGCGTGGCGCTTCTGCTTTGCTTATCGATCGACGAGCGGGTCGTGTGCAAAAAGTGGCGCTCATTTTCTCGGGGGGCTCACATGCGTGGTTAACCACTTATCTCCCGATGTCCGCTCACGATTTGTTTGTTGTTCGTAGTTTATTAGGGCCTGTCATCGCTATATATAGCCCCCATGCTAGATATCAGAATTTTCTATATTAATTAACAGATAGAGGTTATTTTAATTTATGTCAATACGCAATCAACGTTACCCTTCATATATTGAGGGCTAACGTGCGTATTATTTTTGTCGTTGCGACTTAGATGGAATTATTGATTCGTTTTCACTGATTGGCATTACATGTACTTGCTTAGCTTCCCTGGAAGTTATCTTGTTTATATTTAAATATCGATTCCGTACGCTGACCACAAAGGGCCACCTGTAATTCGGGATTCGAAAATTTGAATTGGGAAAATAGTTTCCACAGTCGGACGAATCGCACGGACAAAAATTAATATGAATCTTCTCACTGACTACGTCCTCCATGTCTTTCCTTTTCTAAATTTGATCCAGCTGTTCCTTTACCAATGTATCCCCCACTATTCAGAATAGTTCCCTGTATATTTTTAATAATACTTTTTGAGTACATGTATAACTTTATATATAAATTGATAAATGTATGTTATGTGTTGGCGAATACCTTACTGCAATGAGTCAATGAGCAATTTCATACTGGATTTTTGAGTTCACAAAAATCTTGTTTCTTTTGCAGAGATGATTCTCGGAGTTCCTTCGATCGCAGTTCTTCCACCCGAACCAAAAATGAAGAAAAGACGCATGAAAGAGGGAAGCAGAGGCAGCACCCTGCTTCAGCCACATGGTGAGATGATAATCCTGCTAATTATCACTAAAATATTTAATTAATTATTGTCATCAGGACACAAGGAGGGGTGAAACAGCGCTTAGGAGGCACACAGGGCTCCCCTGCCCGAGTGGATGTCAGCAGAGTGCAGCAGAAAGCACTGTCCCGAGCACAGAGGTCAAGTCGCTCAAGGTCACGGTCAAGTTCAGCCAGTTCGTGTAGCAGTCAGAGTGAGAGTCGGTCACGGTCACACAGGTGAGTCGCGGTTATTTGGTTTCTCACCGGTGCTGACAATTTTGACTTTCAGCAAAACAAAAGATGGAAAGAAGAAATTGATGCTGAAACCGTGTGCGAAAAACTCAAATAACGATGGTCTCGGTTTGCTGATTCGACGGTTGCCCATGCGGTCCACAGGTATGCACTGCTCTAGTTTGTAGATAATTTTATTTATCGTTTCTGTCTCCAGATTCAAGCCTGAGAGACGGCCTTTTCCATGAGTATAAGAAGTATGGGAAAGTGACGTCTGTGAGCGTGATTGGTTCAGGTACCGACCGGCATGCTGTTGTCAGCTTCAAGAAGTGAGTTTCTAATTTCAAATTTTTTGTTCAATCTCGACTCACTGCTGTCATTCTTCAGGCCTGAGGATGCTTCTAAAGCGTACGAGCAGTCGGTCGGTCGGGTTTTCTTCGGGTCACAAATAATCGTAGATCGGCATGAGGGTTTTGGTGAGTGTCTCTGCTCCCTGGACATATCACAGCAATTAATTTTCATGTTGCTATAGAAGTCGATGATTCTGAGTTCCAACCTCCTGAGGCTGAGTTGGATGAGTACCACCACAAGGCTACACGCACGCTGTTTGTCGGTAACTTAGAGCTGGATATCGACAAGCAACAGTTGCGATCTATATTCCAAAAGTACGGTTTCATAGTGGTGAGTGTTTATCTGTCTTTCTTATAGAACACGGTAATTAATTTTATTTTATGTGAAACACAGGACATTGATATCAAGAAGCAAGGCAACGTTTCATGCTATGCATTTGTCCAGTACGATGACATCAAGAGTGTGGTGCAAGCTCTTCATGACATGGACGGAGAGATCATTGGCACAAATAAAATCAAGGTGGGATCGAGTGACTTTTGCTTGTTATTTGAGATGAGATTTAAGGACCATTAATCATACACTTTGTCAGTGACGTGTTGTTTCTACTTGTTGTTTCTCTTACGTCAGTGGCATGGTGGTTAAGTAACTCTTGCTATTTTTTTCTCTGCTGGCAGCTTGGCTTCGGAAAGAGCATGCCAACCAACTGCGTGTGGCTAGATGGCATTGCGGAGTCAGTGACTGAGAAGTTTCTCGCTCGGCAGTTTAATCGCTATGGCCACGTGTCCCAGAGTGTCATAGACCGCGACACGTCACGTGGCCTTGTTTATTTCGATAGCGTTGAATTTGCCCAGCGTGCTGTGAACGAGATGAGAGGGCGTGCCATCGGTGGCAAGAAGATTCAGGTGAGCTGCCTTCTTACGCTCCTCTCCTTGCCCCCCCCTCCCCTCCCTGCCCCATTCCTAAACCTCCTCCATGCTCTTTGTTCACTATTGTCTTTTACTTCATTTTCGTTACGTATTGTCTTCAAAGCGCACTTTATTTTCACACTTTCTTGAACTTTTTTTCCTCTTTTTTTTTTTCTGCTTCAGCTTTTTATCTTCCATAGATATTCATTTCAATTCTTTTCAGTTTTTGAGCTAATTTTTTTTCTCTCTCTTACTTACTCTCTAAATTTGCTAACTGCATTGTCTGGTTTTTGTAGATTGACTTTGCCAGTCGTGATTGCCAAACACTCTTCTTTGATAACATGGAGAGGACGGGGCAGATCCGACCAGCCGACCGACCTGACGACAGCAGCTTCAATGACGCTGTTTCCGTCTCCTCGCTGTCTGCCTCCGTCTCTTTTGAGGAGCGATTCCGAGAGGAGCGGTATGTATAATGCGCGACGCCCTCCCCACCAGTGCTCCTCATGCCTGCTTTCAGTCCTGGTTTTGAGCGAACTGGCTCATTCTCAAACTACGAGCGCGCTGGATGGACAAACAGTAGTGGCAACAACTGGACCGGAAGCACAACAAGCAGCACCCGTGGCAACTTCCGGGGTTCCCAGAGGACTTTCCCTGGCAGGGGGAGCGCGTCATCCAGTGGTCCTCCCTCCCGCAGTTCCAGTCAGGACGGCAAACCTTTCTACGAGGCTGGCTTCACTCAAACGGGCGAGGCTACCTACAGCAGCCGCGAACGCAGCCGTACTAGGTAAGCATTGAGGAGGATCTATTGTTGTTCATGCTGATCTTTGTATTCCTAGGTACACTGGAGGCCAGTCACCCTTTGATGGATATGAGGGCGAAGGTTACACGGATTCCTTTGAGCAAGCACTGCGTGACTACGGATACACCCAGAGGGAACGCAGGGAAGGCAGTCCTCGCGAACGTCGCAGCAGAGCTGACGGTCACGCAGAAAGTCCGTTCCCAACTGATCGCTTTGAGGATCGCGTCAGTGATCGTCACCGTGATACAGACAGCCAGTCAGGGGAGCGTGAAAGTGTTCGCAGTGAGGCTCGTACCGGGCGTGGAGCGTATGATGAGCACTTGGAAGGAAGCAAGACGCGCGCTCTCAGTCCCACTAGCAGTGAACACAGCTTCCCCAGCAAGAGCCCGCCTCCGTCTCGCTATCAGCGTAGCCGGAGCCCCCCACTGCACTACCGGCGGAGTCAGAGTTCCAGTCCTTGTTCAGTGAAAGGCCACAAAGCGAGAGACAGCCAGCGATACTGCTCGCGTAGCCCAGAGGATAACTATCGTGAATCACGGACTCGCAGCCCAATGGAGTATACTACGTTTAAACACAAGGACTCAAAGTCCAAACGCGAACTTTATGACTCTGACTCTGATGGCCGGCGGCATCGTGCTGGCAAAAACAATCGCATGTCAAGAGCGGACTCAATGGATAAACGCAGTTGGAAGGCTCGGGAGTTGGACAGCGGCGCCTCTGATTCAGAGCGCTGGCCCGAGGGTAAGGGCTCCACTCGTAAGCGCTCCCTCGAGGGATATTTCTCACAACAGAAGTCTGAGAATATCAGTGATGCCCAGAGACAGAAACGCTTGCAGAGGCAAGTGTCGCGCAGCCTCTCCAGCGGCTCACGTGAACGAAACAGAGCTGTTGAGGGCAAAGTGGACGAGAACGATATGGGGTCAACCACCTCTGGCTCTAAAACGCCCATGGACTCTGACCAGGAATCGTTTGGTGAACAGACGTCGAGTCACTCGAGTGGAGAAGTGAACCAGTTGGAGAAAGAGAAGGTGCACCTTCTGTCCATGTTGCAGCAGCTGGAGGAATCAGGCAGCAGTGATGCCGAGGATAACAAACCCCACAAGAAACCCCGCTTGGACGAGGTCTTTGACCTGGAGAGAGACCCGTCTATGAGCATGCGCAAGTGGCGTGAACAAGCCAAGATGCTGGTGGCTGCCGGTGAGGACACCACTGAGCTGCAGCAACAGTTGCTGGCCGTGCCGTCGTCAAGCGCTGACAAACACGCCGCCACGCTCATGACGGATATTCTGCAACAAAGTGAAATGCTCAAGCCCCTCGATCGCTCGAAATTTAAGCCCATTGACGCCAGTCAGAGCTTTCGCAAACAAATGGAAGCAAGACGAAAGAAGTGCATAGAGGAACGTGGCCTCGAGTTGCTGCGCAAGTTGAAACTGAATTCCGAGTACAAAGCTCGACTTGAGGATGGCGAGGAGCTATCTGATGGCTCACCTCGCAGCTCCAGCCACAAGAAGCGACGAGTGAGTGGCTCTCATGACAAGAGCAAGGGTGGGCGCCGTGCCTATCGCTCTAAGCATCATGAAGACAACCACACTGGCAGCAGCAGTGAAGAAGACGGTGCATCGTGCAAAACTCGCTTCCCAGCTCCTGTGCAACCCCCGTACGCTGAAGACAGGAAGCAGATCCGGGTCGAGCGCAATCGCACTGACTCCGTGTCGTCTCGCAGTGACTCCTGTCGACCACTGCACCAACGCAGAGACAGTCGTGATTCGCGCGTGTCTGCCCTAGAGCAGAGGTCTGAGCAGCCCCGCGTCATTCCTATGGACATTACGGTCGACTGTCGTGGTCCAGATGGAAAATTGGATATGAAACGGATACCACAGGAGCCCAGGACCATTCCGGATACCTCAAAAAAGGATTACCCTTGGATGTCACTTCCGTTGCCACGCTTTGCAAAGACTGCTTTTCAAAACATGAAGGCTGCCGAGAAGGCGCACCACTCCCCCAAGCCAGTGCTGCCCTCAGCCTCATCTTCCCAAAACAACTCTCCTTCTTTAGCGAAAATATCCTCTCCGTCGTTCTCCCCAGCGATCCACTCTCCCGCTGTGCGGTCGCCGGTCATCAAGAACGAGGAAGCCCCTCCCTCACCCCCTCCTCCCCCACCTCCCCCGCCCCCCAAAGACACAACTTTGCAGGGTGAGAGTGTGTGCCTCACAATGGTGGATTCACAAAGTGCAGAAATTCCATCGCAGGATGAGCCAATGGAGGTGTCGCAGGCACCCGCGGAGCCCCAGAAGGAGGCTGAAGAGGAGGTACCTCCTCCATCACCTCCTCCCCCTCCTCCTCCTCCGCCCTCTGACCCTGTCAAGAGTGATTCTGTGGATTTTACTGCTTCTCCTCCTGTGAAAACTGATTGTGCAAAAACTGATTCTGAGTCAGATAATGAATTGATCTCGTCGCCCTCATCACCCGGCCGTCCGTCCCTTGAAGAGCGCATCCGTGCTCTTGATGAAAAACTGAGCAGGACACAGAATATCAAAGCTAAAACCTCTGTTTCTTCTATCAGTGTGTCAACCACTTCGGTTTCTCTGGCCCCCACCTCAGAGAAGACCAGCAACAGCAGTGCACCCTCCACTCCATCCATTCGGGATTATCGTGAAAAGTACAAGGTTGTGCGTAAACGCGAGTCTTTGAATCAACTGGCTCCTAGTGGCATGGATAAGCCCGAGCCATCTGCTATTGTGAAGTCCATCTTGTCGAAGAGTACGATTTTTGACCAAGACACGCTTCGTCTTGAACAAAGTTGCAGTTCGGAAACAAGCATAGAGAGCAGTTTGAAGTTGCACGGCATCCTGAAAAAAAGCCCCACTGCGGGTGCTCCTCCCTTGAAGGGAGGCAGTGAAGGTATGTCTTCTCTTGCCAGCCCTAGGGCGCCGGCTGTTGAGGCGTATCGAACTAGTGGTAGCGGTTGTTCCTCTGACCTGATGTCTGCTGCTGGATACCCACTGGTCACCCCTGGCATGCCTACGACCTACAACTTCTCTTACAGTGGTCAGAGATCACCTGGTTATGCATCAGCTCTGCCAGCTGCGGGCCTAAGTCCCGGGTCCCTCGGCTCCAGGCAATCTTCCTTAGACTCCTTGCCGTCCACGCCAGGCTCTGCCGGGCCAACCGGTGCCGTGAGACCCTGTGACCCACGCAGGGCTGCTCAGGACCACATGCGCACTCTCACTTCACCCTCGCTAAACAGAAACCCAAACATGGCACCAAGCTACCCTCTACTTGTGCCACCACCAGCTGCTCCAGTGCAGGACACTAGCAAGCTGATGGTGTCAGTGGCAGAACCCTTCAGCTTGGCGCCTGTCGCGGCGCCTGCACTGAGCACCAGTTCACCTCCCATCCTGAAGAAGCAGGACCCTGGAGCTGTCGAGAGCAGCGCGCCCACGGTGTCTCCGGTTAAATCGCCCTTGGCTGACTTGACCAAGTCGAAGGAGATGAATTCACCGCCGATCCCCATCTTGAAGAAAGAGGGGGCGGGGGATGGGATCCAGGAGAAGAAAAACCTCCTCACCAAGAGCAATCACAGCTCATCAGGAAATAAGCGAAAAGCCAGCGATGCATTCGGAGATACTTTTTTAGCGAAAAGTGACTCTTTGAAGACCGACAAGAAAAGCGAGAACGGTAAATCATCAGAGGGCGGGAAAAGCGATGCTTCCAAAACTGACTACGGGGTCAAGAAGGATCATCGGAAGCACGAGAGCTCCTCCTCTTCAAAGAGTCATAACAGCAGCACTAAGAAGCACAGCTCGCACAGCAAATCCACCAGCAAGTCCACGGAACACAAGAAGTCTTCCTCAGAATCACATAAGAGCGACGAAAAATCCAAGCACCATGACAAGAAAAAGAGCAGCAGTAAGGAGAAGAACTCATCTGAACACAAGACCAAGAAGGAGCCTGCCCCTGATTCGAATGACAAGAGCAAACCCAGTTCTGAGAAACCAAGCAAGACAGAGAAAGAAAGCAAGAGCAAAGAGAAGTGCGTCAACGATAAAAGTCCCAAGTTTGATAAACCCGATAAAAAGGATAAGGACGACAAGGGCAAGGGTCGTTCCACCAGCAATGGGAAGCACACTTCGTCGGTCAGCTCTGAGACGAAAAGCAAGACTGAGGAGAAGCCGGCGGGTGAGAAGCAACAGAAGAACCACGGGGAGAAGAGCAAGAACAGCGAGTCGTCTTCAAGCAAGAACGACACCAAACAGAGCAGTCGGGATTCATCCAACAAGGAGAAAGGCAAACAGGAGAAGAGTCACGATAAGATGCACTCCTCATCATCGTCACAAAGTAAAGATAAGAGCAGCAGCAGCAGCCAGTCAAAGTCTTCTTCCTCTTCCGACAAACTGGGTCACAAGAGTCGCTCGGACAAGAGCAAAGAGAGACCTAAGTCAGATAAGCCAAAGACCTCGTCATCTTCATCATCTGTGTCGTCAAAGCTGAATGTTGAGAAATCGAGCAACTCCTCTTCCAAGTTTCGACCAGAGTCGCGTCCGTCGTCGAAATCTTGCGATAAAAAGTCAGAGGGTTCCTCTTCCAGCAGTCGTGGTGACAAGAGCAGGCCAAAACTGGAGAAGGACGACCGGTCACGGAGCAAAGACAGGAAGGATAAAGAAAAAAAAGATCGATTGAATGAAAAGAAACGTTCTGAGGACAAAGAGAAGGTCTGCGCCAGCCGTGGGCGAAAGAAATCTGAAAAGGATGAAAACCGAGAACTGAAGTTGCTGGCTGCACGTTGGGATTTGGAAGACCAAGCTGAGCCGTATGTGTCGATGTATGACATGGTGAAGAGGAGATCAAACAAAGAGAGAGTGAAAGAAGAATCAGACAAGAAGATGGACGATTTGAAGCACAAGTTTGATAAACTTCACAGGAAGCGCAGAAACCGGCTAAGTGCTAGTTTTGACGCCGAAAGCAGTTCATCAGACATGTATGAAGAGGATTCTGAGGAGGGCAGGAAAGAGGTCCACAAGCGCATTGCCAAACGCTCCACTGATCAGAGACCTTCTGCTCCTAAACCATCAAAGAGAATCCTGAATAGCTCCAGCGATGAGGATGATGTGGGATCTTTTGCAGAAGCCTCTGAGCATAAAAAGCCTCCTACGCTGCCCAAGAAACAGCCTCCTCCTCCTGCAATGTCTCGCATCTCTGATTCATCTTCTGATCTCTCTTCATCTGACAGCGACAGTGATTTTGGTCCCAAGAAGCTGCCAAAGAAACCACTGAACAAGTCCAAAGCATCTGCTCACTTGACGACGCCCGCTGTGCCAGAACAAAGCAAGAAGAAGCTGTACTCAATCTACACGACAACGTCCGACTCAGACTCTGATGGCACTGTCCCCTCATTCAAAGCAGAGAAGAAACCATTCCCCATCAGTAAGAAACCATCCAAGCCGATCCCTAGTAAAAAGAGCAAACCTAAGCCATCGGGAGAAAGCGCCAAGAAGCTCAACCCAGCAAAGGTGTTTTCAAGCTCAAGTTCTAGTTCGAGCAGTGACTCTGACAATGATAGGATGTCGTCATTCTCTCATACGAAGAAAGCAAACAAGGTGGATGAGGCCGCAGAGCATCCAAAGACCAAAGCTGCAGTCAAAGCCAAACCTCAAGTCAGCCGAGATCGAGAAGAGGAAGCAGTGAAGCCGATGGAAGTGAAGAAAGACAGCTTCATCTACACATCATCTGATGATAGCTTCGAAGACATGCGCTTGGCTTGCAAGGACAAGAAGGAAGTGGCGCCGGTTAAAAAGCCCGGTCCTCCTGAGCCGGTGAAGAAGAGCAAGGAAAGACCGGAGAAAGAGGTGCAGAAGAAGAAGAAGGTGCCGTCAGTGCACTCGATTGAGAAGGTCAGCGTGAAACTGGAGAAGAACAGCTTCTCATCGCCTCCTAAGGTTGAAGAGAAGCCATTCAAAGGATTCAAGGAGGAGACCAAATGGGTGGAAGTTCCACGCTGCACGCAGGACAGAGCTTCCATCTTTGAACTTGTTGAGGAGCAGAAGAAATCACCTCGTATGGATTTCAATCTCTCCGAGGTGGATATCGATAAAGAAATGGCGAAACTCTCCGGTGATTTCCCAAAGAAGGAGTTTGACTTTGATGAGGATTCCATCATTTCTCCCAGGAAGGGCAAGGATGATTCTCCTGCCAGCAGAGCTTCACGGTCGGATAACATCTTTGAGAAAATGGAGCTGAAAGAGGATGGCATTTCTTCACTGATGAAGGTCACCAACAATATAAAGACAGAGGTTGCTAAGGACTCCGACACGGACAGCCTTGGCCTGTCATCTCCTATGCCGTCTGCCGCTAGTCTCCCTGGCATCACTTCTGAGACGATCAGCATTAAGGCTGAGGAAGTTGTTGCCAACGAGGTCACTCTGCCGGAGGTGGAAGACCCCAAGGAAGATGTTCGGTCTGACGCGGAGAGTGAAGTCAGCCAAGGTCTGGTCATTGATGAGACATCTAATCTGGTGCCTGATGTTCCCTTCGTGGAAGAGGTCCCTGAGGTTGTTGTCTCTGAGAGCACGACACAATCGGAGTCGGAACAAGAGGACAAGCAGCCTGCAGTTGACGACAAGCAAGACGAAAACGAGGAAGACGCTGGCCCCAAGATTGGAGGCCAGACTGAGCAGTCGATTGAGCTTGCTACCGACTCCCTCGCCAAAGAACTGGATCGAGATGAAGGCAAGAACATGGACAACATGTCAGCCGACTTCTCCAGCATTGAGATGAATGTGGAAGGTCTGTCTAATGAGGAGACGGAGGAAGCCAGAGACGAATTGAACGCTGCGATTGAGAACCTCATAGAGAAGCACCTGGAACCCAGTTTGGATGATCCTGAGCCTCTGGAAATCCAGACGGTGGAAGAGACTGTGGTTCCTCCTGAAGATGCTCTCGTTGAGGGCACAGATCAAGTGGTGGAGATCGCTGAGGAAGTGCAGATCGAACAGGCGCCATCGGTTGAAGTTACATCTGAGAGCCAACCGACTCAAGGAGCAACAACTGAAGTGGTCAGCATCCAGTCTCCCCATACGCCATCGCTCCCTATTGAGAGCATCAAGGAGCCCATCGTGGCGCATGCTGAACCTGAGAGACTCCTGCCTACCCTGCCGTGTCAACCGGACATGTCTCTCGTGCCTGACATGTACAAGGGCGCCCCCACTGAGCCTCAGAGGGAACCAGTTGTGCTGCGTGGCGAGCAGCTGGAAGAAACCACTTTCAATGAGGACAAGTTTGATGAGTTCGCCTTCGAAGGGAATGATACTCCTTCAAAGCCTGCTAGAGGTCGTGGCAGAGGTCGAAGTGGCAGAGGTCGAGGTCGAAGGAAGGCAGACGAGAAGTCCAGTGAAGTAACTCCCGGGAAAAGCCCCAAAGTGCTACCGACCTTTGAACCTTTGCCTGTGGTGGAGGCTGTAAGCAAATTGAAGGAAGCTCCTCCGCTGAAGATTGCCGACTTCTCCCAGAAGGATCCCGCTCTTGCGCTTGTGGACTTTGTGAAAGACCAGCAGCCGATGCCGTTCCAATTGGACGGCAGCCGCTTGTCTCAGTCTGAGTACATCGCCAACATTGAAAACAACATCGACCACAACCACGGTCACAATGACATGCAGTATCTTCCGGACAAGGTTTTCCCTGCTCTGGAACACGAAATCAGTAAACTGGAACAACAGAACAGGAAGAAAAACAATCGAGCTCGCAAAGCAGCTTCTCCCCGCCCCAGCGGCGAATCAGACGGCTTTGAAGAGTTCAAGGCTCAAGCCCCCAGGACCCCGACCCGTGGATCCCCTCGCCAGTTGGACCTCGGGACGCCTCACACTCCGCCGATGGCCAACAGAAGAAAGAGCGACGGCTCTGATGTGGGTGAGAAGTATTCGTCTAGAGGCAGGAAAATCATCCCGAAGGAGAGAGACGATGAGATCACCAGCGTCAACAGGAAGAACCGCAGACCATCAGCACCCAAGGAGAACGAACCTGACACAATGATGTCTCCCAAGGGAAGAGGCAGAAGGAGCACTTCGATTCCAGGCCCTGCCACCGAAGACCCTGGCAAAGCCAAGCGTGGTCGCAAGACGCCCGTGAAACCCGTGGAGAACAAGGTGCTGGGTTTGGAGAACTTGGCGCCGGAAACGGAAGATGCGACGGAGAGTATGGAAGAGGGCGCGGATGAAAAGAAGGCTCAGAGGAGGAAGTCTCTTCGTAAGACCAAAGATGACTTGGAGGAGAACAGCATGGAACCGATAGAGACCCAGATTGATGATGGTGATGTTGCTGTCGTTGCACTCGATAAACCCAGGAAGGGCCGCAAACCAAGGGTTAAGAAGCCATCAGAGCTGCCTTCCGGCAGCCCAAGGAGATCCGAGTCTGAGACAGCCTCTTCTCCGAGAACCTCATCACCAAAATCCTCTCCTGTCGTCAAACTTGAGAAGCTTCCACTCGATCACTTAATGCGGGAAGAGACGAAGAAGGGGAACCATGCGGACGCAAAGGATCTGTACGCTTGGGAGGATGATGACGAGAAGCCAATGCCCGAGTACACACACAAGAGGCCGCTCGGTCGGAAGCGAAGGTCTTCTGAAGCAGAGATGGCTGCTGTTCCCTCAGAGCCAGAGCCGGTGCAACAACCCCAACCAGAGCCTCTGGTGGTGCCCAAAGTGGAAGCCTCGCAGCCAACGCCTCCAGAGCCCAAGAAGACCAGGGTAGTTGACGTGAAGCCCTCAGAGGAAACACCCGAACCAGCAGCAGCTGTACCTGCAGCTGTATCGGCTGCAGCCGTTCCCGAGAGCACCCTGTCGGTCACCCTCCCACCAAAGAAGGACCATTCAAAACTGGCGGATGTGACCTCCTTCAGTCACCACCAACCCACTCCTCCTCCTGCCTCTTCTCCTGCTGTCGTCCCAGATCCCCATCGTCCGGCAGAACAACAGCGCCATCTGCCGCTCAAGCTGGAAATGAAGAGGGAAGCTGCGGCCAAAGCAAAGGCTCTTGCAGAGGCATGCAGGCAGAGTGAGCAGCCCCCGCCCCCAACTTCCACGCCCGACCTGAGCACCCTGACTGAGCCGGCTCCCTCGCCATCTCCAACCGTTGCGAAGATGCCTGTTGAGCAGCAGACCACCTGGCAATCCAACATGGACAAGGTCATCTTTGACGTGGCCAAGGGCAACTTTGAGCGAGGTGAAAATTTTGACTTCTATTCAAAGATGCGCGAGAAAACGAAGAGCGATGATTTGGAAATCGTACCTGGTCCTAAGACTAGTCGTCACAAATCGGCTGAGGTGATGAACAGCATGCAGCCGCTCACGGTTAACACTGCCGTGGTCGGTCCTCACGCCATGCACTCGCCCGCTAGCAGCTTCAAGTTTGGCATGTCACCACGGCTGAAGTCGCCTCCTGCGCCTGTGACCCCCGTCACTTCCACCAAGACGCAGTCACCGCCCGCCCAGGCCGCCCCTGCCCCTGCGTTGTACCAGAGCCAAGTGCTGCCGAGCGCCTCAACCAGCGATACCATGTCTGCGCTGCATAACTACCCTCCCTCAGCACAACAGACGTCCATGCCGCACCCACACCATGCCAACAGCACCAGATCTGTGCACATTGGAGTGGTGCCTAGCCAGGTGTACAGCATGGCCAACCGTGAATCCAGTCCCCAAGGACAGGTGAGCCTCTCTTGTTCCCTCTCTTGGGACAGCACTTATTTGTGTCCATTCATTAGCAGGTGATTGAGAAAGTGCCAAACCCTCACCCGAAGGATGAGCAGTCATCCATTGTGGCTGCCGCTTATGCGAAGAACGTGAGCCAAGCCGAAGGGGGCTGCCGGCCGCCTTCATCGTCGCGTCCGTCCGTTGGCCACAGAGCGAGCAGTCCTGAGGTGGCGCTGGTGCGGCCGCAGCCACAACAGGTGGCAGTGGCCCCTCAACCGCACCCCCTCCCCTCTGCTCCCACCAAACCTGAACACTTCCGTCAACACCAGACACAGGTCTCGCCACAGCTGCCCAAGGACCTGTCACCTGGTAAGGCTCATTGCGTCATAATGTCATCTTCACTCTCTGTTGTGCCTACAGGTCTGCGTCAACCCAGTCCTCACATGCCTCATATGCCGCCACCTGGTGCCCAACACATGTTCCCCGGCGGATTCCCTCCTGGTTTGGCAGCCAGCCAGCTGTCTCCGCCTGTCAGCAGCCAGGCCAGTGAGCTGAGGGCAGCACTAGCCCAGCCCTCAATCCTCATCCAACAAGAACAGATACTGCAACAACAACGACTGCAACAACAGCAGCAGCAACAGCAGCAGCAGCAGCAACAACAGCAGCAGCAGCAGCAACAACAGCAGCAGCAGCAGCAGAACAGCCACAAGCAGAGGCACAAGCAACAGCCTACCGAGCACCGTCAGTCTCCAGGAGTCATCGGCCTGGGTCAGCACAAGATGCCATATACTTTCACGGAGCCACGCACTGCACGCGCTGAGCCCAAGACCAGCATGCCATCATCTGGCCCTCACGGCCAGCACCCGGAGGCGGTCATTCGACCTGAGATGCAGCCGAGCTACAACCACCTGCCTCCAGAGATGAAGCATGCAGC
The DNA here is from genome assembly GCA_000328365.1 of Capitella teleta. Classification (NCBI taxonomy): domain Eukaryota; kingdom Metazoa; phylum Annelida; class Polychaeta; family Capitellidae; genus Capitella; species Capitella teleta. Next base: position 87,302 of record KB300949.1, read on the forward strand.
CGAAGTGCGCGCTGGCCTGCCGCCACAGTTCTACCACCCAGACATGCTGGCCTACGCTGGCGGCCTCCCCATGGGAGTGCCACGCATGGCCATCGACCCACGCATGATGTTCCCGCCTCATGCTGAGTTCCTGGCCCACCAGGGTCTGGGGCCTATCATGCCTGGCATGGTTGCCCCCCAGCCCCCTCCCGCTGCTCTCCTAGCGGCCCAACAGGGAACTGCGACCGAGCACCATGCCAACGAGCGCCCCTCCAGTAGGCAGAGGCCGTCCCCCAGACCCACTCCCCCCTCTGCTCAGCCGTCGCCCCGCACATCAACGCCACACACGCCCGTCATGCCGACAGCGCAGATGGCTCAGCCCATGCAGCCACCTCCGCCCAATACCATCCTACGACATGCAGGCATGCCGGAGGGCACTCCCGCGCCCAGCAACGACATGAACATGCTGCTGCAGGTAGGCTCCACTTTACCTGTCTGCTTCTCTCTTCTACTCTTGCTCTTTCCAGCGCTATCCTGTCATGTGGCAAGGAGAGCTGGTGCTCAAGAACGACTGCTCAGCGGTGCAGATGCACTTTGTGTCTGGAAGTAAGATGCTTGTTGGTCAGTCACTGCCCCAGGGGACACTAGAGGGCAACATCGGTCCCCTGCGCATCGCTCAACGCATGAGGCTGGAAACTGCGCAGCTGGAGGGCGTCGCTAAGCGCATGATGGTTGGTTGCCTCGCTGGTCACGCTTAATGATGCTGATGATTTTTGTTTTTCCGCAGAATGAGCAAGAGTTCAGCATGCTGCTTGCCTTACCCTGTGGTCACGATCACATGGACATCATCCAACAGAGCAGCTGTTTGCGGCATGGTTTCATCAGCTACCTCCAACAGAAGCAAGCAGCTGGTATCGTCAACGTCCCCGTGCCAGGCTCCACCCAGGTATTTTTGCCCTGTCAATTTTGTTTTGAGCTGAACCTGATTTGTTGATTTGCGTTCACAGCCTGGATACGTGGTGCACATTTTCCCGCCTTGCGCCTTCTCCTCGGATAACCTGAGTGAGGCTGCACCTGACCTGCTTCACAGCGTCAGTGAGATGGCGTACCTACTAGTCATCATCGCTACCGTTTCCTCCTGAAATGGGCATTCGGAGAATATCTTATAGACAAACTTTTTGTTTCCTTCTCATGACTCATAGGCAGCATTATCATTATGTAATGTGCGCTTGAACTAAAGCGTACTCACATGATTATTGATTTATTTTGATTTTTTTTTTTTTCCTTTTGTTTTCTTCTTATTCTTCAGTGTAAATACGTATTTGATTTTGTACGATAGTCGCGTTCTCTCTGTTTTCTCTTTCCCTCATGTGTTCAACCGTTTTTTTTTTTTGTTTTTTTTTTTAAAGAAGGAAGAAAAATAAAGACAGCGTTGTTCTGCTGGTTTGTTCTAACTTTGTGTTGCAAACCATGCTGTTTACTTTTTCTTTCTTTTAAGTTTTTATTTTGCAATGTGGAGAAGAATAATTATCTAAATGTTGAAAGTGTTTTTTTGTTTTTTTTTCTGCGGTGTGAATGAATGGTTTTTCTTTTTCCGTATTTTTTTTTTTTTTTTTTAATGAACGATGAGCACTGCTGGCAGCACGGTACCCCAAGTAGCTTCTACTGTCCCCCTCCTCTTCTTCTTTTGCATTCATTCTGTACATATTTGCTTTGTAAAATACATTTCTCATATCTCGTCTCTCTTTGAATCATTACTCTGTGTGTGAGTGTGATGTATGTTTCGGTGTGCGAGAGATACTGCCCCGCACCCCCATCAAACCCGATTTTTTTTCCTCTTGAAAAGCTGCTCCTGTTTTATCTTTAATTATTTTGTCACAATAATGTCTTCTCTTTTTCTTTTTTTTTCTGCGTGAGTGTGTTGAATCGTTATGTTCCTACCTCTAGTGTTACATGCTCTGTTGACTGTTGAGTTAGTGCCTCTAGGGGCAGGCTATGTCCAGCTGGGAGAATTCGCTCCTGTGCTAAATTATTACACAAGAGTAAAAAAAAGGAAAAAAATGATATATTTTTTTGTCAAATTAGAGGCTTTTATACATTACTTAAAAGTTTCTTTTCTTCCTTTTTCCGCTGAAGCCTGTTTTTACTTTTTACCTTTTTTTTGTCTTTCTCCCCTTTGTTTGTTAACAACATGGCTGTGGTGTGTACATAATAAACAAGTGATTATTTGAATTGTACATTTGTCAGATTAGTGTACAGTTAGTGTGAAACGTGGACCAAAAATGGCCACCCATGAAATAAATTTGATCTGTAGTCGTCATTGACCCACCGACTTGCTTTACTTTGCATGATTTCTGCATCTAAACACACGTGGTCAAGACATCTTTTCTCAGCTCATGTAATTCTTTGTCTTGTAATTTTCAGAGTTGAGCCTGTATTTCTTTTAAACAAGATATACATCAGTACACGTATACGGTGCATAGATCTATACAGATACATCACACCTTTGGAAGTGATTTACTGTTTTGGGGTATTATGATTAATAATTGAGTGCATCTTACTGACATGCAAAACGTGATACATTTTTGTTGTAATGCATATGGAATTCCAAATATTAGAGCACTGAACAGCTCACTATGATCATCATTATGATGGTCACGGCCAAAACAACTCGGTTTGGATGACGTCATTTTCACTCTTGGTTGATGTGTATTTTGATGACCGTGAAATATTTTCTTTTGCCGCACAAGCCTCAGAGAAGTGAACGCGTGAAGAAGGCTTTTCTTTTAATTAGGCCTCTTCATGTAAATCTATTAAATGGGAAAATTTGCAGATTCTAAAAGTGATCCTTCGTGAGTCTTATAAAGGCGCAATACATTGCATTTATTGCTTGAAAATTACCTGCTCAGGTCACTGTGTTGATCAACCACCAACCTGAAGCGCCACGGTGTTACCAAAGATACTCCATTAGGGCTAAATTGAGTACTAGTATCTTGAGTGTACTTTACGTGCGCCATTTTGTACACGATTCGAAATCAAAATATCGAATAATCGACCCATCCCTAGTCGCTGAAACCAACTTCCGTTTACTCTGGGATCAGATCACAATGTCATTTATTATCACTTAAATGATCAATAAATAGACAACAGAGCTACACTTGAACTCGTATTTTGACTATATCACACATTTACCAACTCAAATGCCAATATATACAATGAAACATGCATTTTTGGACAGTACGTGTACAATTCACAATAATCATAACGGACATGCACGAGAAAGTCATAACGTCACAAGATCGAGTCACGTCCGTTATGTTTTCCCTCAGCGTCACTGCTGAATGGTCGGAATCGGAGCTCCGTTCACGATTATCTTCTCCTCTTGCAACGAATCAGGCCCAAAACCAAGAGGCAAAAGTTCACGTAAGGTCAGTTTGGTGTAGGAGCGATCTGACTTCGTCATGTACACTTCAGCGTCCATTCCGAACTGAAGAAAAGAAATTGTTGGTTGTATGAGAGTGACGTTTACTTTGTTTCTGTTTGGCTTACCTCAGCGATGATCTGCCGACATGCTCCACATGGCGTTATGATTGAATTCTTCAAATCACTGAAATTCAAAAGATGCGTTATGATTTATTTCTTTGTCTTCTTTCAGTAGAGAACATATTTGAACGAGAACTTCACCCAATCACTGCATATATACATTCTGAATCGAGTATAATGCTTACTGTATAGTGGCACCCCCCGCCCCCCACCCAATCCATCCACTCAAATCAATTTCAACTCAGTGAATTCAGTGAATTTCAACAGGTTGACAACTGTAATCACCAAACTATGGCCCACTCATTCAACCAGTAGAAAGGATAATTAGAGCAACACCCACACAATCTATAAATTATATTGTATTTCGATTACTTAATTATCCTCTGAAAGGTCAGATCGTGCGATCTGGCGACGACTGTGTTCATACTTCGTATAATAATATATACTCAGATATACACACATCGAATATTTGAGATCGATGCTACGATAATAATTATTATGCGCTTGGGTGCATGATGAAATATATAATCATAGTCACATAGTGCAACAGCTGATCGACGCTTTGAGCTCAAAGCGGATAGCCGTTAGCAGGATGCCTCGATATGCATGACTCGTATGATTACAACTTCAATTACTATCCGTACTTACAAAATATTATAATACATTCCTTAGTGTTTGATCACAAGTCTATCTCAGACTAAGCGCAATAGATAATCCTGTTTATCGACCACAACTTCTGCCTGATTACAGATCGCACGCTTCTTATCTACTTATCTATCCATATACATGTACCATCGAAAATATGAGTGATACCTGGTGATAACGATGGCCGTAAACTTTTTGCATCCTTCTGAGACCGCTTTTGTGATGGCGTTTCGCTCTGCACACATCGTGAGCGGATACACTGCGCATTCTACATTGCAGCCTGCAAATTCATTGCCGTAAATAGTCGGTCGTTAACCTTCAAATGAACCTTACCTGTATATATTCGCCCGTCGCATCCGAGAACCGCAGCTCCGACGGGGAATTTGCTGTACGGACAGTAGGCCCGTCGCTTCACTTTGACGCTCTCATCAATCAGCTCCTCCAAGCGGACGGAAGGGTCACTACTGTGATCTGCGATGACGTAATTATTCATTACATGTACGCGTAATCCATTCTACTTATCAATATATCAAATTATTTTATTATTATTATTTCATCATTAATAGATAAGAATCAATTAATAAGGGTAATATATTCGACTCAATTTGTCCATCATACTTATTTATAATAAACACGAATTAGCAGAAATGAATCGCGAGCCGTGAGAGCAATAAGAATCTCGCTGTGCGTAATGCGTACATACTAACATAGCTATAAGCATGAATGAAATACAGCTCATCTAACGATATAATATATCACCAATAACAATCAGCACAGTGCAGAGCAGATACACCTGCAACAGCAGGAAATATACAGGACACCCCAGGAAATAAACAAAACACTCCATGCTGATCTAACCTGAGTCTCCCATGTTGTAATGTAATGTTGCTGTCGCGGTTCAATCAGCTGTTCTGTTGGCTGGGTGTAGGCGATGTGCTTTAAAGCTTGCTCCAAAATCTCTATCTGCAGCAGATGTAATTGTTTGGCTTTTTGCCAGATTTTGTGACGTCAGGATGTGCCCCTATGTCTCAGCTTTTCATGCGGGTTGTCAACACATGCTTCAATAATGTGACTGAAGTAGTCACAGTTACCGGGGTTTTAAAAGAAACAGGTTCACGAGATGTAATGCAGGTTCACGTTTCCAGAATATCTTGCGGCATTTCAAAAAGAAAAAAAGAAAAAGAAAAAAAAAAGAGTGAGAGAAGAGGTTGTAAACAACTCTTATATGTCACGTGGTGTATCATTGACGCACTCAAAGTTATCTTCTTGTTGATGTTTACTATCTTTCGTCTGCGCTCGGGCTAAGATACCGGTATTGACAATTTGCAAGAAAGCGTTTATCCTTAATAATAATAATAATAATAATAATAATAATAATAATAATAATAATAATAATAATAATAATAATAATAATAATAATAATAATAATAATAATAATAACAGTGGTTGTAGAATGTTATGCAATTGAGCAATGTTAATAATTAGAGATTTTTGCCCTGTAGATGTACTGCAGAGGAACACTAACTTTTTACATGTAGTTTAATTGACACCTTGTGTTCCGACCGTGGACCAAAGGAGCTGGGTGAAAACTTTGAGATACAGGAGTAGGCAGCATATGGTGAGATAATTTGAAAATAAATATAGTGCTATGATAAATATACAAATCGTGAAGATTTAGCAAAAGACCATTCATAAAACGGCTGTGCATTGTGGGTTAGGAAGGGAGCACTGTACTGAATACTCCCTTGCGGTACACCATATGTTATAAGAAGTACAGATGAGACGCCATTTTCCATTTTTACTGATTGCTTCCTATTACTGAGTTAGTTTTATAAGAGGTCAAGGGCATCGTCACGAATGCCACAATGCACTAATTTCTTCATTAGAATGTTAAAATCGACTGTGTCAAAGGCCTTTTTGAGATCCAGAAATAATTAAGCCGATTACACGTTTTCTGAAATCTATAAAAGAGGATCTCGTATTATCAGTTGTGACAGCTAAAGCCATTTCACTATCGAAATCTTTTTTTTTTTTTTTTTTTTTTTAACCCGTATTGGTATACACTAATAAATTGGTATGCACTAAAAAAGCATAGATTCTATCATGTAGTAATTTTTCCATTGATTTTGAAAATGCTGGCAAAACAGAGAGCGGCCGATAGTTTTGTATCTCCATGTTATTACCAGCTTTGAAGATTGAGGTTATAATTATTATTACCAAAAAATAATCTTGTACTCTATTATGTTCAAAGATTAGGTTTACTAAGTGAGTTAAAGGCCGAGAAATATCACCATCGATCAGTTTAATTATTATTATTATTATTATTATTATTATTATTATTATTATTATTATTATTATTATTATTATTATTATTATTATTATTATTATTATTATTATTATTATTATTATTATTATTATTATTATTATTATTATTATTATTATTATTATTATTATTATTATTATTGGTTTTTTTTTTGTTTTTTTTTGTGTGCTTTGTTTGGCTTTAACTTGTCATGTACTCCTGAGACGGTTGTTTTTCAATTTATTAATGATTATAATTTATTAATTACATAAGATTAATGTGCAAATCAACAAGAATAAAATGTACAATTGTTAAGATAAAGAATTCCATGCAAACACAAAGTATTTTGTGATTCGAACGTCACTGCATATAGTTGCTCTCCGCGCGGTGGCTTAAATGGATCTACATTTACATGTAATGATGTATTCGGAACAAAGCTTCACAATCAATAATTCACTGATGCTGATTAAGTAGCTCTTCAGTCTTTATAATGCTCACTGAAAACCACAGCATTCCTTCTTGGTCGGATTAATTAAGCAACTACTCGATCTTCACCGTCTTTACTTCACGTCTAGACGATCATTGAGAGCCCATAAAATATATTGAGAGAAACGCCGTATATATGGAATGATTTACGTGAGATGTATTTTGAGATAGGTGGGTGATTATACTTATTTATATGAAAGTCATTCACATGAACCTTCTTCTAATCTCTGTATCTATAAGCCATTCAGTAATATTGCTTTTTGTATATTTGGATATTGAATTATTCTGGCATTTGGTTTACACTCGATGCTTGCATTTTCGAGATTTTTTTTATCTCAATCAAAAGGTCATTCTGTCTATTCGTAAAGAACTTTGGGGTTTCCATGTTCTTTGTTATTTGGCTGTTTGGGATTATTACATGATCGTCTGCTATAACGAAGTAAACAATGAACGCCATCTCTTGCATAACATGTTGTCAACAGATTTTATTCGCCAGATTCACTTTCTGAACGATCCCAGGTTGTGGCTCTGTTGATGTCAATATCAAGTCTTAAGAAATGTGCATTTGTTTTGGCCAAATGCCTAATTCGTTATGTAAACCCGAGGGAGAAAAACATCGTCGAGTAAACACCGCTGCATGAGGCTGGCTCGCCCTGGTGCCTGTTCAGCGGAGCACGGAACCTTTCATATTGATCTATCTCCATATCTGAACATTTAAATTATATGCTGATTCAGCATTCGTGTACATACATTATTATTCCTATTTATACATATATCCATACCTCGATAACTCGAAGTTAACGAGAGAACTTCTGAAACAAATAGAATGGCACAGTGGGGCACACGTCAACCACATCAACCATATAAACTCTAAGCCTATAAGTGACCCATCTCGCCCTTCAACCCTTATTAATGTACAATTATAACGATATCTTTGATCCTGAACTGAATGCACCATTCTTCGCCACAACAGAAAGAGATAGAGCCTGCACATGTTTAATGCACGGGCGCAAAAATTCTAACGAATCTATAGACGTATGAGCATTGTGATCGATTCGTAGAAACATTTAGAAATGTCTAAATGGTAGCCGGCTCCCTTTTTTCACAGCCCGGCTTGCTTGGCTCCGTTTTTCGGAAATACTAAACAATTAAGCTAAAATTTGGAAAACCATTCGTGTATTGTTTTATTGAAACTCTGGCAGCACTGCTTTCGAGAGAAGCAGACCAATACATCCCAATACATTCCAAGGAATCAACCGTAATTATTATTGGAACTGTTTGGAGCGTTGAAAGTCGACCCCTAAAGAATCATAATAATTATTATTCGGAAATAATGTTGTCAAAACTAGGATTTTTCGGAAGGAAGAAATGAAAACATGTGTCTTACCGCACAATTTACCGCTACTACATGTAGTTCTATTTTTCTTCCATGAGTTCCACTTCTTTTATCGAGATTTGTGCCTTTCGCAATTCAGCCTGGTGGATAATTGAACATAAAATATATAACACATATGGAGGTTACGAATTCGTTTGTTACCGTTATATTATTGTATATAATCCTGTTAGAACCAGTATTTTATGCTATTCATCCATTGAGATGTCTTGAAAATGACTCACTGATCATATCCAGTCTGAAGAGGTACTCCTAATGCATTCCTGTATTTTTTCGTGCAGTATTTCAAAATGCTAATTTATTATTTTCTAAATTGTGATATTGTATACATGTTTTGTCAACACCAAATTAAAGCCTGCTTTTTGTGCTAACCAAAATACGAATGTGTGATTGAGCAGAATAAGTTCAACGAGGATGCTCTTCGATCCTTCAAATTGCCCCAAGAGTGACAGCAAACCAACAGGACTAACAAATTCGGCGACGACCATTGGCTGGCTCAATCCTGACCGCATGTAAGACAGCCGAGAAAACTAAAAGGCACGTTTCTTTTGCATCCGAGTAAGCCAATGCATAATAATAATAATAATGTTTAGATATTCGCCACCTTCATACACCAAGCATCGGGATGGCTTTTGAACCTCCACAGAGACTCGATCCCTCCAATCCATCATAAACTCATAACAATCTAAAAATTGGGTAACGAGTTCTCACTCTCAATAGACGCAAGTATAGATGTCAAGGTCGCAATCATAACGCCATCTTTTACAATGGGCCTCGTCATATCACCGTGTCCTGCGACTAAACCCNCTTGATATTTATTTATTTTCTTTTCGGAAATAGATAGAATAATCATTTTGCCACCAGTCAGGCGCAAAAAAAAAAATATTTTTCGCTATTTTTCTTATTTTAACAAGCGATTTCCTAGGACACCTACCACGTTTCTCATCCTGAAACAGTAAAAAGGTCAGCCAGAGTGCACCACGCATGCGCTTTCGTTTCGTAAACAACAAAGATGTCCTTTTATGGCGAAGATGCTCTGCTCTGATTGGCTGAAATCGATAGCTTCACGAGGGGAACGGGACCAATCAGCCATCAGCCAAACCAAGCCATCAGCTGACGTTTGCATCCTATACTTCGCAATGGAAGCCATTCTCCCATAGGCGCAATGCTAACCCCGATATTCGGAATGCATTATTTCCTTACGCTTGCATCCAGGAATGGTGTTTTTGGCACGGAATGCTATCAATTGGTGCTATGAGTCAATAGAACATCACTTAAAATTTAGTTCCCCATCCCTTTAAGAAGAGCAGGGTCATCTGATCAATCATACCCCCAGGTATGAGTATAATCATAGGCATATCACAATACATTACATGGTGTATTCACTTGCCATAATCGTAATGCAATGGCCGCATGCATTATACATTTATTCGAGGATGCTCCAACTATATTCATATGCTTGTGATAATTACCAAAAGTATTGTTTACCGGATATGGTTCAGATCGACGACGGAATTCTTTTGACGTGTCCTTCGCTAAGAGCTAACGAGTGGAAGCCTACACCACAACCCCAGATCTGTGTATAGTTAGTTGTCAGCCTCTGAGTCAATTCCTTATTCGGTTGAGATTGTTTTGAAAGTGAAATTATAACACATTATGCGATATCAATGTATCACCAAGGCCTTGTATATGCGCATAAATGAACTGCATGTAATGTATGAATGGGTATGATCATAATTTTGATATGGCAATACCTGAGAATTCGAATACACTACAAATCACTTTGTTGGTAATAATTATTTAACAAGTATGACCACATTAAAACCGTTTTATCGCTGCAAATAACACTTGAGAACTATTTAATCGCATTTATACCCCTGGCAAGTAGCCAAGGATGTCAAGTATAATTTTATTGGGCACTACTTTTAGACAAGCACTGCCATTAACATGTTCTGTAACTTCAAGTCAGCAAGTTTGCGAGTACTCGTTATCATCACATTCTCGAGGTGAATGCATGGCAATTCAGATTAGACAAAATTATATTTATAGAATCACTCGACGAAAACATGCTCTCGATTGAGGTCTTTTTGCATTATCATATTTTATGAGAACGTTGTAATTTGTGAGAGTGGTATCCTTGTTTATGAAATGGTCTCTCTGTCTATATTTATATATGAATGTATAAACAGACTTGACATTTGGTATGGCATATTTCTTCTTCAATGTTCAAAGGGTTGTATTCATCATCTCCGTGAGTGGGGAAGTGGGGAAGGGGGTGGCATCCATTTGGAATCGAATGTTTACCTCAACTCATGTTCAAAGGTTTATTAAGCAGGAGTTGGGCATTATTTACATGTATTATACTTTTGCATATTCCCTTTAGGGTCCATCAAAAAACTGATCGAAGGCATCGATGTCGAGTCTATGTGTTTTCCTTGTTTTTCTTCTCTTATTTGCTTTGGCTGTCTCGGCTCGCCTAATTCAGAGTGGACAGATAGCTATTATACAACATACCAGCATCATCCAGTAGGCAACGCACTTTTCTAATGGTATTGTGATAGCATTGTTGCCGTTGGAGGTTTTTGATAGCTCATCCATTTGGTTTGTAAGTGACATTCCACTGAAATAGTTTCCACCGTCATTTTGGCATCGCCATTCGAAATTAACCGATCTCAGAAATTGTATGCAGTAACAAGGCAACAACTGTGGTGTTAATCTGGATTTGAACGAATCTTTTCGACGCAATTAACCATAGTTTACCGTGTGGAGTTACTGAAGTATCGTGTAAGTGGGTCAATTACTGCGTGTAATTGTCTCCGAACGGTTTATATCCATGTTCAGTGCATAATTTACAATCGAAATTCAAGATCATCGAATAAATGCTTAGATATTGCATCCTATAGTACAATATAGTCTGTACATAATTACAATGAGCATCGACTATAGCTATTTACACGTATCAACAAACAATTATCTATATTACCGTGTCCGATATTCTTGTTGTTATTGGATTGTCCTTGTGGGCACACCCAACCCATGTTCAAAGCGGTTTTCATCAGTAAAGACTGCCACGTTGCCACTGATCATGGCAGCAGATTACGTGGAGGTCTTACTAGTGAGTTATATTATCATAAAACATCGCTGGCACGTTTTGCCCGAAACAGTGGCGCAACCTCAAGGTCACGTGCAACATGTGTTCGTGAGCAATAGCTCCTATATAGCATTGTCCAACAGACATTTCGACCTTATGGGTGGAGACATCCGTTGGATAAATGCGGATGTCCTATCCAGATATAGCAATACCTGAAAGGAAAGCTTCTCTTTTGGGAGATATACATGATGTCCTTTCGTGTAAAGGTTGCAATATAAACAGAGTGGGCCAAAAGTAGTCTACTACTCAGTATAGTAGATCTACTCGCTACTAAAAAGAAAACTCTAAAATTTGCCAAAATGTATCAATTATTCCTAAAAATAATTACCTGGTATGGATTGACTATGTTATTTTACGCCCATTAATGCACATAAATCAAATAAAAAGTTAATTTTGAATGAGGGAAGAACATTTAAAGGAGAGTGGTGAGTGATCGCGTAGAGAGCAAAATCGGATGAGCCCCTAAACGAACATTAAGGAATGTGATCTCTTGTATGGCGCTTCAATACAAACTCTCTGTTTTGTTTTGATTTTATGATATAACATTAGTGCTACTGTTACAACAATAGCATTCTCAGACAAAACAATAGTACGAGAGCGTTGCCTTAATTATGGGTTCAGTGAAGCTTATCCATGGTCCGGGGCCCTGTTTACCACCATAAGTGGAAATTTTGCGGAATGATGAGTGCACTCTATTAATTGAGATAAATCGGCATAAATGTTGATGAAATTTACATAGAAATGATACGAACAGCCTGACGCTTAAACAAGGTGCGCAGGAGGATCCCATTGCAGGAGAAAATGAAGACTCCTGGTATGATTTGCAGCAACAGTTAGTCAGACCAGACACGGATGTTGAGTGAGAAGTAGTCGCCAGGATTCTCAGTGCACATCATGCGGCCCCTCCGGTTGATGAGGGCGAACGAAGGAGTGAGCATTGTAGGCCATGAGCCAGAGCAGGTAGACCAGAAGATACTTCTTGACGTTATTCTTCGTGACAAACGTTTTCGACTTCAACAGTAGAGTCACAGCAATGCAGCGCTCTACTGAGACTCCAGCCATTGGCCATCGGTTGTATGAACCCACAACCTTCAGTACGTATTAACAAATTACACAATACGCTTGAACTCGTTGGGTCATAACCAGTTAGTCCGCGATAGAGGTGGCGACCCCCGAGCCCAAGCAGAAGCATCTAGGTGTCAGTGGTGGACAGCATCAATAGGTAAGGACTGGAAGTCGCTTGTCGCATTCGCTTCTGCGTGAGGACCAGCAGAGAGAGTAAGTTGCCCGTGATCCCAAGGACGAAATTGAAGATCTGACCGTACAGCCAAAGAAAATCGCCGATCTTCGACTCGATGAATACTCTCTTGGGACCTGATTGGTCGCTGGGAGCCAATATGTCTGTCGTCTCGGTCTCCTCCGGACTGACTGTTACGCTGCAAAAAGAAAAACAGTAACCACAATTAGAATGTGTAATTATTGTGCAAAATTAATGGGTGCAAGCTGGACCATGCAGTTTGATCGAGTTTTGCACGCGTAATTCCAAAAGTAATGGGAAATGTGTGCATGATCAAACAACACTAGGTTTTAAGCTGACCTTTTTTTTTATAACCTATAAGTACATGTACTAGTGAATAAATTCCTAATTATTTTAGTCACTGCAGGGTAAAGGAAGTCAGTTCTATAACTCGATTCCTGTTTTTTCTCCCTTACTCTGACAAATTTCAGATCACAAAAACCGTTTTAATGAATAAAATTAATGTCATACGGGGGGACTGTAGGCGGAAATGAGGGGGTGAGAATTTTGAGGATCCGTGAAGCGTCATACAAAAGATGACATTCCATAAGGCTTGTTCGGGGGCTCTACTCATCTGATTTTGCTCTCTTCGCGATCACTCACCACTCTCATTTAAATGTTCCTCCCTCATTCAAAATTGACTTTTTACTTGATTTCTTCGCATAAATGGGCACAGAATAACATGGTCAATCTATACCAGGTAGTTTTTTTTGTTTTTTTTTTTTTTTTTTTTTTTTAATGATTGGTACATTTTAACAAATTTTAGAGGTTTGTTTTTAACATGGAGTAGATAGACTACTTTTGGCCCACTCTATATTTAAAATTTATTTCATATGGCGTTATCTATGGGAGGATTTTATCAGATTGGTTGATTTAAATAAGTTGCTGCCTTTGAAACTCAACTTTATAATTCACTGCATTGAGTGCAATTTTCCTCTGGGTTCAATGTGATAAATTCGAACTTCATCAGGGGAACAAATTTTGCACGTTTTAGAGCGAAATCTTACACATATCCCATTCGGAAAATAACAGTTTGGTAAAAATGTAATGAATTGTGTGCTCTTGAATATTGCTAGAGTGTGGAAGTGAAGATGAGTTGCGGTAAGTCTAATTCATTATACATTTATAATTGCATACTTTTCAATTATGATAAAGCTCGCATTTGTCGAGAGGTAGTCGTGCACTCGAGCGATATCGGCCGCCGATTTCCCGTGAAAATATGCGCGTCTCCGCCGCAACTTGTCAAAAAAAATTACCGAGTAAGTATACATGTTTTAAAGGGTATTCTCTCACTTTTCGAGGTCAATATTGTCATGTTGTGGTACATTTCACCGTATATACTAACTATTTAGGATGCTTGTTTTGTGTGGTAGGCCTATCCTGAGAGAAACACCATGACACAAAATTTGTAAGTGAAAGTGGCGATCTAGTGTGATAATTTTTCTTCACTTTTTTGACACTCAGCATAAATAAATAAAATAAAACTCTATTTTACCAATATTAGGCTTCATTTCACGAATTAGCAGGACTAATCAAGCAATTTGAACGACATTTTTCAATTGAAGTAATGAAGGACCCCCCTCGGGCCCCTCAAAGCTGGTTCGTTTACCTATTGGTCAGGGTCAACGAGGTCAATGAGTGAGTGAGAATTTGATTGTTCAATCGAGCGTTCAATGGTTTTATTTATAAACTGAGGATGTGGATTGTGTATTATATTTTTAATTAGGTGGCAAAATATATCGGGATTAGTTTGTGTGAGTTTAAGCTGGCAATCTTAATTGACAAATTACACAATTTTGAATTTTCCACTAGCGTCTGAAATTGAGTGCTAAATGATCATTTCATGTAAGTTCAAGTTAAATACACAGATATATCTCCGTCTGTATATGAGAATATTCAGACAGCATTCTGTCTTCCACTACCTTAGCAATTCTAGAGCAGGACGAGGTTAACGCAGTTTGCGACATAATGCACATAATACTTTCAAGGAGACCTGAAATGGAACGCATGCCATACCACTGAGGTCCATGCAAAGATACAACTAAATTATTCGTATAATTATTATTAGCCAATGATGTGCCACCACCATCCAGCAATCCACACTTTATTTTTCTTTGTCAATGGATGTTAATAAAATTACTGACAACTTGTTTTCTGTGCAGCATAACTCACAAAATATTTTAGCATGTTTTAAAGAAATGACATCGACAAAATTAGAAAGCTCACAAATCCGAATTTACAATGCTTATGCTTAGTGTTATGGACTTGGGTTATGTCGTTATGGCTGGAGACTGGCATACGTTTACATTGTATGAATATGCATTCAGCCTATTGACCCCATCCCGACAAAATTATGTGCGGAAGAGGTACCTGCGTGCCTTGGCGTAATTAATGCCATGCAGGCTAACATCCGATCAAGCCAAAGGTTTCTTTGATCATTTCACTATTTTTTCTACTTCGTGCTTATGTTTTCATCAACCGCATCCAAAGTACTCATAATTATTTTAGCAATTTCCATAATCTTTGGATAATCTGTAATAATTATGCTGCCCTGGGGAACTATACCATGATATTATTTTCATGCCTATCATCATACGTCATGCTCGTTGCTAGTGTTAGATCAAATGCAAGGTCATTCAACCGACACTTCTAGCCCCCCATTGTGCATTAATGGTCATAATTGTGATAGGCAACCAGCATGTAGCACCATTCAGCAGTGTGTTGGGGAAGATTCGGCTCCGATCGATATAAGTGGGAACTTGCGCAGCAACACATTTCTCGCTTGGCACGCGTTCTAAATCGCTTATCGCATTTGTATCCATTCGTCCACGTTTTCACTGTAGTGCAACGAAAAACAGATAAAACTACAAATCAAGGAATTTGAATTCAGCGGAAACTTTAATTCTGAATGCAACAAACACGTGCCAGTATCCAACTCAATTCAAAGTGCGGTTTGATTAAGGAGCTTCCCTGTATCACCCTGCACGCCAGAGTGGCAACAGGAGGTCTCACAAACTGATGAGTTTATTTTTAATATTTCCGTTTTGAATGTCACGATTATGTACATCTCACATTGTTGGACGCCTCTATAGCGGACGTTGACTTAGAACATTATTCCAATCCTCTAATTCTTGTGAATCGAAAACCTAGGGACCCTCTTCATTGGCAGAATTTCAGCGTTCACGTGACGGTATGCATGTAGTAATTGTATAAGGTAGTAGCTGGTTTATAGAATGCTTATTACAATTACAATTACACGTACATAACCAGCACCATAATCGGATCACAAATTAATCTTGCTTAAGCATCAACATTTGCTATAGGTGTCTTTGTTGGCTCAATCTCCTATCAACAGAAATATAACGTGAAAGCAAATGACTTCCCTGCGGTTCATTTTCTCGCCTAAAGGACAGCGTGAGTGATTGCACAAAAAATGAATGGAAGAAATCTTGCTGGGGAAAAAAAGACCTGGTTTTATAGGCCAGTTTTCCATCTATTGTTGTCTAAAGAGCGCGAACTATAGAAAAGAAAGTCTTTATTACCATGGATGGGCGGTTAGCCAGATCTCGGAGTCTTTTTGAGCAGCAACAGCACGTCTCTGACGTCATACGCATGAGCTCCAGTCTGAACTCACTTCCGGTTGCGACGTAGAGAATAAAATTGCAAGAGTGGTCGAAGAAGACACAAAAAGACACAATGGCCCAAGTCATCTTCTCAGTCGCAGCTTCCTGACTTCGCTGGTCGTAGACGACTTGGAAGGCAGAGTTCAAGATGTAGTTGATGTTTGCAGGTGTGGTAAGGACGAGATACATGAGGCTGACAACCACCAACATACGCACGATGGCTTGCAGAGGATCTTTGGTTTTTCGCGATGAGTCCTTAGCAACGCCGGATTTGCGACGAAGGAGAGTGTGTATAAGGAAGCCATTACATAAGAAGATGAAAAATCCAGGGAGAATCTGAATCATTACGTAATCAAGCCAGACACGGACCTCCCTCGAGAAGAAGTCTGAAGTGTTCTCTGTGCACACCTTCTTTCCAAAGCGGTCGACCAATGTGTAGGTCTTGAAGAAGTGGAGAGTGTAAATACAGACGCAGAGGAGGGTCGTGCCCAGGAACCTCTTAGCGTTCTTTTTGTTGATGATGCGTTTGGACTTCAGGGGAAACATGATTGCAATGCAGCGCTCCATGGACACCCCTGCCATGATCCAGTGATTATACGCTGTTGTCAGTTTCAAGAGGTAGTACCACAGGACACAATACCACCAACTGATAGACAAAGGATCCTGCCCAGTCACCTCACGGACCAAGTGACGACCTGGCACCCCGATGATGACACGAAAGAGATCAGTTACAGAGAGAATCTGGAGGTAGAGGGATGAAGTCGATTGGGACAACTTTCTCCTGCGTAGGACCATCAGGGACAAGAGATTACCTGGGACTCCGATGACCAGGTTGAACGCTTGACCATACAACCAGAAGAAATGACTGACTTTCGTCTCGATGAATTTCCGTGGTGTTGTCTTGCTCCCTGCAGGAACTTTCACAACCACCGAAATGTCAACTTCTGTTGAGGTTCTGAGTGATTAGAAATCCCAGAGATTATTCACAGCTCAAGAAGTAGATGTGTACTCACTCATTGTAAACCGAAGTGACATCGTCCTCAGCAGCTGAGAAGACCAAAGCGTAACACAACAACAAGCAAACGAGCGCCGACGAAAGCATGCTGCATGGGTCTCCGTTGGTTGCCCTTGTAGCTCGGTCCTTATAAAGGTATGCAAAGGCGGAGAGAAGAGGGGCAGGACACCACGCAAGCGGAATATTGTGTCCTGCATTTCGCATCTGAGAATTCTTAACACCGACGAGACACGTTTCAGACATTCAGTGGTCGTCAGGTTACGACTGTCTTAGAAGAAATCTCACAAAGTGCAAAACATAAATGCCAACAGAGATTGGGGAAGAGGAGTTGGATGAGAGACGAGCAAGAGGAGGAGAAAGGGTGGGAGATTGATTGAGTTATTTAGGGGCTCAGGTGCTCTTAGTTCGCGCGATCAAAGAGTAAGATGAATTACTTGATCGAATTTCATCGAAATTGATCGAATGAACGACAACTCTGAGCAGGCGACCTGTATTGTCGGCAATGCGCAACTTCACTGCAGAATTAATATAATTAGTTAGTACACTATTAATTTGACATCCCAGTGTGATCTCGCATTTTGTTTTAATTTGTTCGTGCATTTTTAGAACTATTTTTTATTTTATACTCAGCTGCCGGCTTTTGATTTTGTGCAGTGAGACTCATCAATCAGACCTTATAATTATTGCATAATTATTGAAGCGATATATTTTCAAATATACATGTATTATCAATACCATATAAATGATAAACATTGTGTCATTTACGTGAGACTGCTGAATTGCCAGAGACCGTAATAAAACAATCACCTGCTGCACCATTAGATGACTAATTTCATGTTGAATTGTTGATTGTACGTAATTTCTGTGTGCATCAGTGACCATCGACGTCTGTTATCCTGAGCATTGCAACATTGTCAACATGGACTTGCACTCAGGTCGACGGCTTTTCTGCATCATTATCACTAACGATAGGAGAAGAGAAACTCAAGAGGTCTGTCTATCTGCGTGTCGATCTCGCCTCATTGACACCAAGATCACATCTGAAGAACATGCTACAGAGACAATTCTCTCTCCTGAAGATGAATTATTGGAGTCAATATAAGGTTGATTGATGCACGCGAAAGAAAAGAGAGAGAGAGAAAAAAAAAACATATTCCAGTGAATCAACATCAATGCAATTGAAAATAAATCTTTTTGTTTACGCGGCGTAATCGATGCAAGGTTGTGCTCTCCGTAATCAGACCGCAGGAGCTGCGAACCTTTGCTCATTAATCATAATAAGAACACAGCGTGTTCTGGATTCTGGCCACAAATACAAACACGCAGAGTCCATTCTCGCTTAGAATCCTTTACCATATTCTCCTTTAGGTCAAGGACTCCCATCGTTAATGGACAGCACACGTGTGTGTTCATTACTGCATTATGGTCGGCGGGATCAGATTCAATGAGCGACAAATGTCTGTTGACATCAGAAACAAGTTGAATAGGGTAGAATTATGAGGTCTCATTGATACAGAGTAGTACTCAACTGTAGCATACTCCTCAGTAATTGATGCCGAAAATTTGATATTCTTGATTATTTTCGAAGCAGTAATTCGCATTAAACCGGTCAGTGGGTCTGCTAGCCAATCAGCCTTGTGTATTACTACAGTATTTGAGTTATAATCCGTGCATAGTGAACGCGTATAAATAAACAAATAGCAGAGATCACACCCTCTCCATTCACTTAAAGAGGACTTCTGGTTGTTTTGAACTAGTAACGGACAATAGAGGATACATCCCAAAAGACAAATACACCTTTTGACTGACAGTTTTAGACAATACGCTTGCAGCGGGCTAATTCCTATATGCATCGAATTTGAGAGGTTTAAATTTCGCTTTCTTCACGCGGTCGATTTCAGACTGTGGTGACACGAAGAAAGTAATTCTCCTATTGTTAACAATGGGAGCCGTCGAGTGAACAGATCTTTCAGCAGTTTTCGTAAAAGAAATCTCGCACTCGTCTCGTTTCGAACTATTCTGCTTCACTGGTCTTCGGGGCTACTGAAAAGAAGCACCGGCACACTCCGATGAAAACTCACCCCTATTTTGGTACATCCATTTCACTCGATTTAACATGACGTCACTCGGAATTCCCAAAATGGCTCACAAGGCGAGGCAAGTGAAAATGAATTCACAGTATTTGCCGAATACGACCAAGTGACTAATTGTTATTATAAATAGCAGCCAATGAGATGTCATCGGTGTGTGCCTGCCTGTGTCATTATATATATATGACCATGGGAACCAGTGAACTATTCTGCCTGAGCAGGTAATTCGTATTTTAATTACTCTTGAATAACATTCACAGTTGACCAAATTTTTCGAAAATGGTCTCTCGTCATTTACAAAAGCGCACAGAATCGATCTAAAAAGGGTTTTGAAATGAACAGAGGTCCTCTTTAATGTTAAAGTCTCAAAATGCAATTCCATAACGCCTCCGCTCATTGGCTGTCGTTATGATATTCTTACTAATCCGGATTCGCGGTGGTTAAAACCTAGCCCTATACTATGGCTGATTCCGATCGCCCGTGCATCAGCCCTACCGTGTCAGGCCCAAAATGAGTCCTCACTAATTAAAATTTTAGGCTTCCAGGTTACCTTACAATTCCCATGCAAATAATCCGACGAATATAATAACAGCATCCACGCTACAGTGTATTCACACTGTAGCGTGGATGCTGTTGTTATATTCGCTGTTATATATTATAATATGCTGTTATATTGTGGACTGCAGTTTCGCAAAGGGTCACAATAACCGATCCGGGTTTTAGATTTACTGCTGGACTCTTTTTGTATCACCAACGTCATACTTTCACCAAGAAAAATGCTGGTAGCCGCGAACGTCGCGTAATGGAAACATCCGCCAGCAGCGCGTCGCTCGGATTAAAATTTGGCGCCTTTCTTGGAAATCAGACTGGCGTAGTACTAGTACAAAAAGTTGAAAACTTAATATTAAGAGTCAACAACTATTGACGTGAGATATGATTAGAATAAATGTTTTGTGATGTATTCGTGTGAAAATTAGTAGGCTATTGTTATACTATTGTCGGTGAAAGGCGATTTTTCATAAGGATAGGCGAGCTCTGTATGGCAGACCATATGCCACGTATTCATGCGGCATTTGATAGGCCTAAGTAAATTCCTGATTCGGGAGTTCACATACAGAGTGAGCCTAAAGTAGGCTATTTATTTCATATTAAAAACCTAAATTATTTCTAATGATGCTACGCATTTATGAGAATCATTTCTATTCCAATTCCATCAACATTTATGTTGATTTATCTCAATTAAAATAGAGTGCACTCATCATTCCACTCACATTTCCACTTTGGCGGCAAACAGGGCCCCTGACCACGGATAAGCTCTGCTGCCCTATTGAACCCATAATTAAGGCAACGCTCTCGTACTATTGTTTTATTTGGGGGTGCTATTGGTGTGACTATAATGCTTATCTGCTAAAATTAAAACAAAGCAGGGAGTTTATATTGAAGCGTCATTCAAGAGATGACATTCCTCAATGATCGTTCAGGGGCTCATCTGATTTTGCTCTCTTCTCGATCACTCACCACTCACGTTCAAATGTTCCTCTCGCATTCAAAATTGACTTTTTATTTGATTTCTTTGCATAAATGGGCGCAGAATAACACAGTCAATCCATACCAGGTAGTTATTTTTTGGAATATTAATTTTATTGTGTTTAGCGACCTCACAAATCATAGAAACGATACCAACATTGCCTTATTGTGATCAATATAAGGGAAGCATTTTGACAAATGTGCTAATGAATTAAAACGCTAATTAGCAGGTGTCCCGAGAATTATTTTTTGGGTCGCCACTTCCAAAATTGATCGGTATGACCTAAGGAAGGCCTGTACCCAACAATTCGGTGTTTTTTTGTTTTTGTTTTTTTTTTTTTGGCACATGTTGGTGTGTTTTTGCTCATAAGCCACCGCACATTAATACATGTAATGTCAAAATATCGAATTTTGCTCCGTTGATCGATTTCAAGGTGGCGCAAAGAATCACAACGGACTCCACACGCGATGACTCAATGAACATTCAGGCTGGATATTTCTATGCAAGGGTTGAAACCTGCATTAAACAGTGAAAATGTCGGAAGAACAAGTATTCGACAGTTGGGAAGACTTTGAAGAAAGTGGGGTGAGGGACTTTGTGACTGAAATACGTATTTATCACCTGCCTCTAATAATTATTGCTCACCTCTTTCTGTTCACTTGTAGTTTCACTGACTTTTTGAGTTGTCACTTTGACATGTTCTTTATTATCGCCCACTGACTCAGTTACTGAGTTACTCTTCTCTCCGCGAGTGTCATGACATAGAGTAAGGATACTCAACCAAAGCCTGGGCTGACAAACTTCAACTTAAAACCATTCGTGGGCAGATAACAATCGATTTGTCCAACCTGCAACTCAACCAAACACAGTTTAATCAAGTTAATGTTGTTTATTAAGAATTTAAGGAACTCTTCGTTAGTTCGTTTCACATTAGTCGATGATTCAAGTGCCTTGTTCAACGGCGAAGTACTTAGAGGCCGTACCAGAAAGTCTGGATGACGAGCAGGCCAAAACAAAAGATATATTTTAGTTCCCCATACAGAAATATTAGGCTCGAGTTAGTTTCGGCTTCCCCTGAAGCGATTCGGACTGGTATTCTCCCAAGAGTGATTTTC
>KB300949.1:127511-140746 GCA_000328365.1 Capitella teleta
GTGTAATTGCATGCTGTTTGGTGAGAAGCGAGGGGCCGAGTCCGGTGGTGCTGTAAAAATGAATAATGCAGAGGTCCACAGAGTAACTGAATTTAAGCTGCTTGGCATTATAATTGACGATAAATTAAAGTGGAACCACCACATCGATTACGTTAGCAGAAAAATTAGTAGTGGTTTATATGCAATGAGACGGGTAAAAAATTACGTTCCTTGCAGTGCTCTCCTGAAAATGTATTTTACTCTCGTGCACGCCCACTTGTCATACGGAAATGTGGTTTGGGGCAATGCCTGCCAAACACATCTGCAAAAACTAATAGTTCAACAAAAAAAAGCCATTCGTATTATTTACAAAGAAACATACAATACCCACACAAAACCTCTATTTGTTCGCTCAAAAATTCTACCGCTTCCTAAAGTAACCATTCTTCAAACTGCGCAAATTCTACACCAACTGCATAATAATGTCCTACCCCCTCTCATAGCTGCCTGCATTAACCACCACTCAGTCGCTCATCTCCACCATCTCAGACATATAAGACCATTCCGTATATCTCTTGCCACCTCATCATCCACCCACCAAAGTTTCCTTTTTACAGCCCACCAAGTCTCTTCCAGAATTCCACAAAATATGATAAATCTGAATCCAACTCTTTTTAAATCAAAACTTAAAAATATACTCATATCTGAAATTTAATCCTGAAATATCTCTTTCCAGACGCCATCCTGCGCCATCCTGTGTTATTTTGTGTGTGTTTTTCTTTGTTTTTCTTCCTTTTTTTCTAAATATACTGTATAAATAATCACTGTTATGGATGGGGCACCTCACTTGTACAGGCTTTTGCCTTTTGGGGTGTGCCCGGCATTGCACTCAAATGACATCCCTGAATGTTCTTTGCCGAATAAAAAATCAATCAATCAATGAGCGGTGGGTTATATTGCAGGTTGAGTGGGATCTTAAGGACCTGGTATGATCAATCTTTAGTAGGTGGATTGGGTAAATTTCAGAGGGTGATATTTGTAAGTAATAATAATAATAATAATGATAATAATAATAATAATAATAATAATAATAATAATAATAATAATAATAATAATAATAATAATAATAATAATAACAATAAAATTTATTTTGCAAAAGCATAATATCCATCAAAAAGTGCTCAAATCGCGATAAAACAAATAAAACTGACAACAGAGTGAGAAAACAAGTTAATTAAAAGAAGACAATGAATTATTAATTTTGATATGATGGGGCAATATAGAGCCGCAGGATTGAAAACAATTGTAAAATGAGAGTTGTAAGAAAAAAAGGTTGGGTAAGTAAAAACTGTTCATTAGAACTGAGATCTCTTCCTGGTTCATATAGTGATAAAAGCTCTTACAGATAAACAGGTGCCATACCATTTAGACACTAATATACAAGTAATATAATTTTAAAATAGATTTTAAAATTAATGGGCAGCCAGTGGAGTTCTTTTAATAAAGGGGTGATGTGCTCAAAACGTTTGGTGAAGGTTCAAATGCGGACAGTACAATTCTGAACACTTTGTAATTTGTTTGGAAGATGATTGGGTAAATTAAAATATAGGGAGTTACAATAATAAATTATACTGATAATAAAAGCATGAATGAGCTGTTCACACGATTCAGATGATAAAAAATATTCTTATTCTTCCAATATTACATAATTGATAAAAGGCTGTTCTGCAGATGGCATTAATTAATGTTATCTTCCATAATAACAGGCGAGACTTGAAGGATACAGTATTAAGAATCCTTGAGATTAATCGGTCTCGGTTTCATTTCTGGCGCCTGTAACACGCGAATGTGTTGGTTAGAGCCGTCAAACCCAATCACGCTTATATGTTTATAAAGGATCCTCTATGTTATTTATAATAAGAAGAAATATCTCAGTACAACACTATATGGGTATACCCTAATCACATCGAAATTTGTTGAAAAACAAGTCATCCGAGGTCACGAAGGGTCAGTTACTTGACCTGCTTATGAGTCACTGACCCATATCCCCAAGGGGTATATAAGACCGCGGATGCCTTCCTCAGCATCTTTTCCCTTTTCGATTTCAAACGGATAGCACGCTGCGACGCCACAAGGATTTACCCGTTTTTACTCTGTCAGTTTTTGACCTAAAACTTTTTAGTTTTTTACGCTCAATTTATGGATCTCCTGGCTTCGGCCATCCAAGACTCTGAGTTGCCAGCCATGGAGGCTTTGCCAGAGCACAGCGCAGATGTGACCATGCAGGCCCGCGGGGCTGGTCCTCTGTCGCTAAATGAGCATATCCCCGCGGGGGAGCTCACCCGGTCGGAGGAGAGTCCTCTCCTCCTACAGCTAGCCGCACAGCTGCAGACACTGTCCAGTTGGGCTAAGTTGGCCGGCCCTCATGAAGAGGAAGAGGAGGTGCAGCGCCCGAGTCGGGTGGCGTCTGCCCCTCCTGCCTTCTACGAGGACTTTTCTCCTCCCCAAGTAGAGGAGGAACCCGCAGAGGACCCTTTTGCCGCTTCGGCTCTTGAGGGCTTTGCGCTGCCAGCAGTGGCAGGAGCGTGGGGGCGGTCATTGCTAGTGACGTCACCATTCCGTTTGCCCACGCGGTGCGGATGATGGCATCAGTGTTTAACGAACACAACATCCAGAGGCGAGGGAACATTGCCCGGGCGGTCTCCGACCCTCATCTCAGCCGATGGCTCGAGGAGTCGGAGGCCTCCTTCACGGATTTATTCGCCGGGAACACAGATGCAGCCTTGGAGGCCTCAAGAGCCAGGCGCACAGATGGCCTGCTGGCTGTCGCGCGCCAGGCCACTACCTCCCTACCGGCCAGCTCCAAAGGAAACCAGCCGGCCCCCTACGCGCCACGCCCCAGGCACCAGGTCTCCCGGGATCCAGGTCACCGTCAGCCCTTTCTTGAGGAGCGCTCGTTCCCATGTGGGGGCAGAGCGCGTCCCTTCTCTCATCTTAGCTGTGGCCGCGGAAGCCACGCCCCTTCAAAAACAAACACTGCACAGAACGGTTAAGCAGAAGGTAGGCGGCCGATTAGCTTCTTTCATTAGACAATGACAGCACATCACTGAGACTCGTTCAGTGCTAGACTGGAATTCACAAGTCTGCCTCTGCTCATGCACCCCTCTCAGGCATGTGATTCGAGCCTGGGCGTTAGCAATCACAAAGCAACGCTAATCGCCGACGAGATCGAGACTTTATTATGTAAGAACGCGATAGACAATCGGTTTTTACGCCCGCTTGTTTCTGGTAGACAAAAAGAATGGAGGTTTATGGCCAGTATTCAATTTAAAACCACTTAATCGCTTCATCATGGCAAGAAGTTTCAAGATGGCTACTTTACGCATGGTTGCGCACTCCCTCAGAGAAAAAGACTTCGTAGACTTAACTGACGCATTTTTCCATGGAAACATCGACCTTTCGTTTAGGAAATTCATGCGTTTCAAGTTTCGCGGAAAACTCTTCCAATTCAAGGCTATGCCTTTTGGTTTATGCTCAGCACCAAGAATCTTCACCAAATTGACTCAAGCTATCACTCGTTACTGCCGTCAGATGGGCATTAGGATAATTTTTTATCTCGACGATACACTCATCATGGCACGCTCACGACGCGATCTCCTATATCAACGTGATTTCGTAATGGCCCTGTTACGCAATCTAGGTTTCCTCCTTAATTTGGAGAAATCGGACCTTCACTCAAAGAGACAATTTACCTTCCTCGGTTTGGAGTGGGATACAGATTGTCATTTGGTCGCACTCACTACTGAGAAAGTAAAAAAAATTCAGTTGTTCGTTCACAGACTATTACAGCGCCCTCATAGCTCGTGCCTGGATCTACAACGTTTCCTCGGCCAAACAGATTTTGCTTCATTCGCCGTTCCACGTGCGCGACTGAATTCCAGAGCGCTTCAAACGTGTCTGTCTGCTATATACAATTCAATCATTGATCGTTTCAGGAAATGCGTCTTTTCCGAAAAAGTAATTTTGGAACTTCGTTGGTGGTCAACTCTGTTAATCGTGATCAAACGGCTGTCACCTGCTCTTCCGTCGGTAGCCATGTCCGCGGACGCATCGGGCTCCGAGTGGGGAGCCACGTGGGGCACGCGTTCTCTGGCGGGAACTTCGGAGGCCCCCGACCGGCGTCATATCAATGTATTAGAGCTTCAGGCGATCTACAACGCAACTCTGCAGTGGGCTCCCTTCCTGCGTGGAAAAGTCGTCTCGGGGCACTCCGACAACAAAACAGCGGTGGCTTACATTCTGCACGAAAGAGGTACTCGCTCACCACCACTTGCTCACCTAGTGAACAGGTGGGGCATTACGCTACGCCCCTGCTACATTCCGGGCATCGTCATTGTGGAAGCCGACGCCCTCTCTCACAGAATGGTCTTTGTTATCGGGAATTTTTCGGCGGCTGTTCCTCCTGTAGGGAACACCCAACGTCGACCTCTTTGCGTCAGCCCACAACACAGTAGTGCACCAGTACTACTCGACCATCAAGCCCTAGGCTTAGATGCTCTGCAACATCATTGGGATTTCCCGTGGATGTATGCGTTCCCTCCCCCTCACTTGATACTGCAGACGCTCGCCAAGCTAGCAGCATCACCGGGGATTTTGCTTCTGATAACCCTGTGGTGGACGGACGCGATGTGGATGGGCGAAGTGATTTCTCTATCACTTTGTCAACCCCTCCTGCTTCCAACTCCGGCGTTGAAACAGCAGAACACTCGGGATCTGAGGAACCTGCAGTTCGTGGCTTGGATTATATGTGCCAACGTATCCAATCTGCAGGACTTACGCCGGAGCTCGCCGCATTTATTACCGACTCAATTAGGGGCTCTTCTCGACAGACATATGAGTCCGCGTGGCGTTCTTGGACGCAATGGAGTGAAGCCTGCGGAATGGACCGATCTGATCTCTCAAAGATATCCCTAGTCCGGTACCTGTGGTATCTGTTCCAGAGCCGAGACCTAGCAGCCTCTACGTTGGGGGTGCATAGGGCTGCAGTCTCCTCCTTATCTAACCCTTTGGATAATTCTCTCTCCAACTCGTTTCTGCTTCAAAGATTTATGCGAGCAGTTTTCCTCACAAGACCGCCCGCGAGGAGATGTCCGCGGGAAGCATGGGACGTAGCTACGCTTTTAGGACTTTCTTCGTACGTGGGGTCCCCTCGAAAGCTTGTCGTTTCGCCAGTTATCTCATAGAACGTTTGCTTTAGTACTCGTCTTCTCCTGTCGCAGAATCAGCGATCTGTGTCTCCTTGATTCCGAGGAACCTTGGTGTGTGGTCACTGATCGATCGGTCGTTTTTCAGCCTCGTTTCGGTTTGAAGCAAGATCGACCAGGACATCGCTCACCTCCGATTCGCTTCTCGCTATCACCACATGTAGAACTCTGCCCCGTGCGGCACATAGCAGCCTATTTAGAAGCTACTGCAACACGTCGCTCCAGCTCGGTACTGTTTGTGACAACAACTCCTCCGCATAGAACCGCTGCCCGCGCCACTTTACGCTTGAACTCTGATGGGTGCCGGTATTACAGCCTCTCCGGGCTCAGCCCGTTCAACGGTAGCGTCGACCACGTTGGCACGTGGGTTGAGTGACAACGCAATTATGCAATCAGCAGACTGGTCGTCTTCTCAGACTTTATACTCGAATTACGTCCGAGTTTTACCTGCGGAGGCGTTAAGACGGGATACAGTTCAATCTACATTTGACTTGCTCCCAGATTAGGTATTTGAATGACCAGTTCTTTACTGATACATGTATTCTTAAACATGAATTAATATACAATGGCTAAACATGCTTTTCCTCTTTTCAGAGCCCATAGGTCCTAACAGACCCCGATTCCTCATGATTGCTGAACTCTTGATGCCTCGTAAATGTATTTTTACTCGGGACACTTAATAAACTTGTAAACTGTTTATTTTTTTTTATTGGTTACAGTTGTCCTCACAATCGATGCTCAACAGTCGTACCCATATAGTGTTGTACTGAGATATTTCTTCTTATTATAAATGGAACAATTTTAAAGTGAAACGTCTTAAAATTGACATTTATATTATAGAAATATCTCAGTACAACTGAGCCGATTATTCGAACAATTATTATTACACGAATATGCTCAAGGTCAAGATGCTGAGGAAGGCATCCGCGGTCTTATATACCCCTTGGGGATTTGGGTCAGTGACTCATAAGCAGGTCAAGTAACTGACCCTTCGTGACCTCGGATGACTTGTTTTTCAACAAATTTCGTTAGGGTATACCCATATAGTGTTGTACTGAGATATTTCTATAATATAAATGCCAATTTTAAGACGTTTCACTTTAAAATTGTTCCATTAAAGGACCCTAGTCTTCACCGCTGTTTGGGGCGGTATGACGAAAAACGGTCAGCGTGTAACTCGCAGAATTCTCGATCGGCGTGGATATCCACTTTTTCGCTTTCGGAAGCGGTTTTGGCCTAAATTTCATGGAATTAGCTTATTTCAGTCCATTTTCTGCATGCTTCCCAACGAATAATTTAGCGGATCTTTGTATTTTACCTTCAATCGGTTAAGATATACTTGGAGATATAAAGTATGGCTGATTACTCCCTGGACGACTACGTTAAAGCAAAACAAGGCAAGCCCGGCGGATTTCAACAGAAGAATTTTGGTTTCAAGAAAAAGAATGTCTCAATCAAGTATGTCTTTCTCAATAAAAAATGAAGGCTTTGTCGTGTTTGTAATTTCTCATTCTAGCGTGCGGGTATGTTTGTAGCATTGTATGACTTTATACTTATCTATGCAGTATGCGAGTCCTGAGGCTGAGTCTCCTGATTAATTTGATATTCACTCATTCAGTAGCAAGTTGAAGTTTATACTCAGTGAGTGGGAGTATCCACTCGCTAAGGGTATGAATACCAGCATCTTAACAATTATCATGTCTTGCAGTAACATTGATCTGTTGATTTGAATCTCTATTTTGACCTCTATTTCATTCCTTCCAGGGGCAGACTGGGTCAGATTCCGGCACGTGGGATTGTGTCAAAGAACTTTGCTACAAAAGGAGGAATTGTAACAAAGTCTTTTGCAGCAAAGGGACAGCAGTTTGATGCACGACAGAAACTGTCAACAAAGAAAGATGTGCGACAACTGCTGACTGCCAAGCGAAGACAGAACTCTGCCCCTGGCAAAGAAATCCGTGTTCAGGTATCCAACAAGATTGACGTTAGAGATCGTATCAATGCAAAAAGAGCGAGTCAAATGGGCCCAAAGCAGCAAGTCACCGTAACAGGCCTTGGCAAAGTGAATCCCAGAGATTTCCACACCAGTGGCGGCGTGACTCCGAGTCACAACTTGAGAAAAACTATCAAAAATTTTCCTCCCAAGCGGAACTTCAACCAACATCCTCAGCAGAGCCATCAGCCTCAGGGGCTCACACGCACAGTAAATACAACAGTATCAGTCTGGTTTAGTGTTTAATCACAATTCGCATCATTTATAGATCTCAAATCCCAATCGCCCTCCAATGTACCAGCGGCCTCAACCGGCACAACACCGTCAGCCAATACGGTCTGCCCCCCCGATGTATGAACAACAACCTCAACCCCCTCCCCCACCTCAGCCTGTGTACATGCACCAACCATACCCTGACCCTGTTGAGCAGTACGGACAGTTTGAGTATGAGGAAGCTCCAACTGGCAGGCATCCACTGGATCGAAGCTACGATTATGAAGAACCCATCATGGAACATCCTCCTCAGGTAATTCTTTATCCCAGTTTATTCTTCATCATAAACATATTCTCTCATCATCAGTCCTTGATGCAGCACTATGCCACGGAGCCTGTCATCTACACACCCTCCCCCCAGCCAACTCCTCCTCCACGGAGGCAAGCCATACCCACGGTCACTGGTCTGCGGAAGAATGTCCAGCGTCCTGTCCAATCAGGCGTTAGTCCTGTGGTTAAAAACGTCATGGTCAGTATCTGATACTTGATGAGTGGTCGTCATATTTTATATCTGTAGGATGCGGATTCCTTCAGCCCCTTGCAGGGTTACCGCGTTCTCATCACTAATCTTCATGGGGTTGTCACTCAGGATGACATTGTGGTGCGTGTTTTTGGCCGATGACTTCTGATTCAAACTGACCGTGTTTTGTATGTTCAGGAGTTGTTTGGGTCCCTCGGAGCTCTGAAGAAAGCGCGGGTGATCAAAAATGGAGTGGCCGAGGTGATTTATGTGGAGCGACATTGCGCTTTAGCTGCTGTGAAGAAATATCACATGCGAGAGTTGGATGGTGAGACCGTCATTCACCTTTGACCTGACCTGAATTTTTGTTTCTTCAAGGGCGTCCGATGCAGGTTAACATGACAACAAAGGCCACCCCCAAAGAGCAAAAAGTCATGGTCCCTCCCGTCAGGTGAATTCTCCCTCGTCATAATTCTTGCTTCTTATTAACAAGCTTTTCATCATAATCAATCAGGGCAAGTACATCGCATATTTCAAAAGAGAGCTCGATCGACACAAACCTCCTGCATCGAGCATTATTCCGCACGCAGCCCAAAGGCGAGCCATCAAGTGGTCCCGTCTCCTTCACTGTCAAAATCTAATCTTATGTTTCATTTAATTTTGTGTGTCAAGATCATTCTTCTCTTTCTCGTTTTTTTTTTTTTTTTTTTTTTTTTTTTTGTCAAAAGATATATTTTCTCTCCAGCTATGTTTAGCTATCAAGTGGTTACTCCCAGGTTCAGATTTTGTTATCTCCTGTATGAGTTGGATATTTTAATCTGTTCCATCAGCTACTGCTAATTAATTAGCTGCAGGTCTTTAATAAATTTATAGGCACATCATATTTTGTGGCTGCACATTTCTGCTCTCATCAGATCAGTTTCTTTAATCAAACTATCAACTTCACCATGTTTCAGGTTTTACGTGCATGCCTATAAAGCATTTCTTGTGTCTCAACAAAACAATAAACTCATTTCTGTGCATTCTGATTTTGTTGGAGACTTATTTATCATTTTCTCTGTTTTAATTTTGGCCCTAAATTCCCCTATTTCTAGTTCTATCAGAAAGTGTGTTTGAGAAGAATTGCAAATAACATTTCTGGCTACATTTTTCGATTTTCTGCTTTATTGGTTTTGATTGAGAATCGATTTCACTTTTGATAATGTCAGTGCTAATTCTTCTAGTAATAATAATTTATTCGCACAAATAAATGTAAAAGATTATAGAGAGGAAACAAAAAAGAAATATATCAAATATCAAAATTTGAAAATATCAAGCACTACAACATTAAGGTGGCTAAATAAAATAAAATAACTGAATGCATACAGTAAGTCTTCAGTGGTAATTTCAAATTATAAAAACATCAAACCATTTCTAATGTAACATAGGTCTCTTTGAAACAGCTTTCAAGGTGACCTTATAGCTATTAAATGGCTTTGTGTTGAAGGTAAGTGATATAACACTACCGATCAGGGCATTTTCTGCCACAGTCTTCATAGAAAACTAAATTGTGAGCCTTTTGGGGCCAGATTTCATTGAAACTCAAAGAAGGGCCGCGGGCCAAACCCAGAGCCCTTGCGGGCCGGATGCGGCCCGCGGGCCGCCAGATGCCGACCCCTGCATTGCAAAGTATAGGAGGCAAACGTCAGCTGAGGGCTTGCCGTGATTGGTCCCGTTCCCCTCGTGAAGCTATCGATTTCAGCCAATCAGAGTAGACCATCTTCGCCATAAAAGGACATCTTTGTTGTTTACGAAACGAAAGCGTCAGTATTGGGCATGCGTGGTGCACTCTGGCTGACCTTTTTACTGTTTCAGGATGAGAACCCATGGTAGGTGTCCCAGAAAATCGCTTGTTAAAATAAGAAAAAATAGCG
Organism: Capitella teleta; assembly: GCA_000328365.1. Taxonomy (NCBI): domain Eukaryota; kingdom Metazoa; phylum Annelida; class Polychaeta; family Capitellidae; genus Capitella; species Capitella teleta. The sequence continues at coordinate 137,394 of KB300949.1, forward strand.
AAAACTTTTTTTTTTCAGTCAGGGGCAGTCATAAAACGAAGAGCATTACGAAAAACAGTGACCGGATTTACGCAGATCGGAAGCAGCCTTTTTGATATTGTTTGTAGAAATATTGCCTCCGATTGATGTACCCAGATGCACGGCCGTAGAATGTTGATGAATAATACACCCGTTGAGCTTCAGTTTCACCTCCTTGATTGGTCTCAAAGGTCTGCCACAAACTAGAACAGCACTTTTATCTGCATTAAATAACAATATTATTTTTATTTATTTATTTATTATTTTTTTTTTTTTTGCAAACTTTTCACACACATTTGATATGGACTCATTTTGGGTCTGACACGGTAGGGCTGATCCACGGGCGATCGGGATCAGCCATAGTATTTCTAAATATAGGGCAAGCATGAACTGATTGTCCTCGGAGCAAGAGATTAAATAATAAGTAAATAGAGTGAGATTACGAAAATTAAGATATATGTAAATCATAAGGAGATTACCAACATTAAATTAACATAACGATAAACGGAGCAATAAAGGTAAATAATGGGAAAAAAAAAAAAAAAAAAAAAAAAAAAAAAATTAGCTTGTAATATTCTGCAGAGACGTTATGACTCCTGCAAGCCGTTGACGCGCAGTCAGTTTCGCTTTCAATTAAAAACAAAGGAGACGGATTTGTTGCACGTTCCGATACTTATTGTCTGCTGGAATTGATGCGTGGTGAATATATTATTCATGTGTTCGGTTATTAGATCGTCTTTTAGAAGCCGTTAGATAGTATTTATACAAAACATAATTAATCATGGATGTGATTATTCTCCTATTTGCCCTGTGCCCATGCATTATCGTTTTCTTTAATTCCGTCACTTGTTTGAGTGGGCGATAATAAGTCGGATTACAGTTTTCATGATTCAAATGTTCACTGAAAGGATTAAGGATGCTCCCGGATTCAAGATACGGTAGCAGAGTGTATGGCTCGCTCCGCCACCTTTGGCGAGCTAACTGAAAGGCAAGGAAGGAAGTAAGCCTAAAGGTTGAGGTTTTGTATTGATCATGGTGTAGGTTTTACATAGATCCGTGAAATTACGACTAGACCTCGGAATCACGCCGATTTAGCCGCCAAGTCAGTCGTTTAAGTTTCAAGTTAAGTAAAGTCAAAAGACTTTGGCTGCTTTGACTTTGTCGCCGATTTAAGAAACGGAAGTCGACGCCAAAAATATTTGGAGAAAATAACATATATAGTTGTATATTCATATATGAAAATACCTTTAAAAAAAGGTAGCACCCCTCAAATATATACCTATAATCCATATAGACTCTTCCACATTTGGGGCAGAAAGTGTACAAATGCATGTAGTAGGCATTTAGGAAGCATTTAGGAATCTCACACGCCTAATGGAAGAGTTTATTATATTATTTCCTGCTAGATTCCTTTATTGAAACACTGCATCCATTGCTATGTGTAATTTGTATTATCAAAAACTTACCATTAGTAACATATGTTATTGAGTGTGAAGTCTGCAGACATAATAGAAATGGGGAAACGTGTTATAAAAAAGGTGGAATTAGAGGATTTTTATCTAGGCAAGCATAGTGAGGATGTTTCATTACAGAAGTTGCAAATGATTCGGCTTCGGCTTCGGCTCCTGTGAATAATAGACTTCCGAAGCTTCGGCTTCGGTGATTCGGCCTTTTTCATGATTCGGCCAGCTTTACTCTTAGGCTTTAGTCATTTGTTTGTATATGGGCAATGTACATGTAATATCACTTTGTGCATTAATACAGTTCGCGGCATGCGGAAATACTTTTGGGAAGTTGCCAATTAAGTTGATTTTTTAGGGAAGCCAAGTTGATTTTAAAATATTGACTAAGTCACCAAGTCAGTCCATTATAATCCAAGTCAGTCGAAATGCTTCAGCTCAATCAACTCCGGGATCTTATTACGACGATCACTCAATGATGGAAGTAGCTATTATTGGGTTCAAGCATAGATTAATGCACCTCAATTAGTCAATATATTATATACCATCAAATGACAACCGCTCTTAACAGCGGCATTTAGCATTTGACGAATCTATCTCCATGTTAAGCACCTTCTTTAAGTTTTAACAGAACCCTTGCTTTCCAACACCGATGGTTTTGAGGTTTTTTCTGTAACAAAACTATATTTAAGCCTAAAATCGAATACTATGAAGCAGTTTGGCACCCTACTCTTAAAAGAGACATAAGACAATTAGAAAGCGTTCAGAGAAGATCCACTAAGCTATCAAATGAATTAAAAAACTTCAAAGGCTCCACACCGGTACACCGCAGAATGCGAGGAGGCAACCTCATTAAGATCTTTAATTATTAGTTTATTACTACCGTATTGTCTTGGTTATACGCGTAGTGCGCTAAGGCAGAGGCTGAGAGCATGTCAGTTTCACCCTCCATGTCTATTTAGATAGCCTTTAGAAGGCCTTGTAAACCCGGAAGCACGTCGGCACATGGCCCATATTTAAGTAATGCTCAAAACAACAGACTGCATAGCCAGAAGAATTTGCATGGCATCATTTCAATTAAAGATAGGCCTACTCTATGCTTGGTACATTTATTCTGTTTACAGCATTAGAGATTGAGTGACACCAGCCATTAATACCATAGCTCATAAGTGTCGCGACTACTCCTGGACCCAAACAATTATGCTAATCCCCTTGGTTGGGGACCTGAATGATTCCTGACCATAAACCTTTCACACTTGTGCTCTCCCATTAAATATATATATTTTGATCCCGCCCCACGTTGCTCATTGACTGTCATAAAAAAATGTGTTATGTATGCGTATTGGATGTTCACCAATAAAAGCGTGTGCTGGCCTCTGGACCGGCCTCTTTCGTCTCCAGTGGTCAGCGAGTATCACACAAACGACTTCGTTGTTCGTAGGCTGCCCAAAAGGTACCTAGCATTGCAAGAACAGTTAACGATTTCGTAGTCCAGGTAGACGGAGAGGTAATTGTCATTCCCACCTGGGTACGTGACAAGGGTCTCTTTCGTCTCCAGTGGTCAGCGAGTATCACACAAACGACTTCGTTGTTCGTAGGCTGCCCAAAAGGTACCTAGCATTGCAAGAACAGTTAACAATCTCGTAGTCCAGGTAAACGGAGAGGTAATTGTCATTCCCACCCGGGTACGTGACAAGGGTCTCTTTCGTCTCCAGTGGTCAGCGAGTATCACACAAACGACTTCGTTGTTCGTAGGCTGCCCAAAAGGTACCTAGCATTGCAAGAACAGTTAACGATTTCGTAGTCCAGGTAGACGGAAAGGTAATTGTCATTCCCACCCGGGTACGTGACAAGGGTCTCTTTCGTCTCCAGTGT
>KB300949.1:150874-163912 GCA_000328365.1 Capitella teleta
TCTGAGGAAGTTGATGAAGTTTGTGTGGTCCGTTGTAGAGAAGTGTATTTTGGCAGTGTGTGGTTCAAAAAAAGGGGAATTTCAGTGTTTAATTGTCGTGTGTTTACGTTTGTGTTATTTTGTCTTTGTGGAAAGAGATGTTGTATTTCTGTTGGTGCAATGTTGATATGTACTCGATACATTAGTTTCAAAGTTTGTAAGTCTATTAGTTGTTTGACAGTTAATATGTGGGTATAGTACATACTAGTACATGTATGCGAGGGATGCTCGTTGAGTAAGCCTCACAGTGCATAATATTAATGGATTGCATCGTATGCATTGTATATTGACTGTTGAGATGGTGGAGGTGTAACGGATCATACCATAGGTTATCACTCATCGCTCGTTCATACATGCCAACCTTTGTCCATGGCAAAAAAAAAAAGGAGATACATGAAATAGCTGGCGGGGTGGGTGAGGGAAGGGGTGCCCCCTCCATATAGCCCCGCATAATTTGTTTTCGTATTTCAGTGGCTATATATATAGGGATGACAACAGGAAGCACGAATTGGTTCAAACTGTTTTCAACCCAGTCCAGTATTTTGGTTCAAATAATCTACTTCACAAAAGTTTCAAATAAATGCAATCGTGAAAATAAAGAAAGCCAGGGCTTGTACATGTACCAAAGAGAACAGACACATGTATATTTGTAGTGATTTTAGCAACTATGCGAGCATAATAATGTAACATGGAAGGAAACTAAACTCAACGCGTGTCACTTTTATTTTCATTATAGCTCTTCAGCTCATTGTCTTGTATGTGGCACCCTTGCAGGATTGAATTATTCGCCCCAACCATAGTATTGGCATAAAGGAAAAAACATGATTTTTCCTCTATGGTATGGGGATTGTCAGATGCATAAGATCAACACTGTGACCAGGTCAGGGATTCTGGTCACAGTGCCCACCATAAGCAGTGCTCATCTTATGATCCTAAAAAAACATAATCAATGAACTGATTCTTATGTCTCGAATTAAGATTGGCAGGCAGTTATTATTATCGTCACTGCCAGCATCTATAACAAACCCAAAGTAGTTCATCATCACTTCTTGACCAATAGCGATGCTGAACATGCGGGTTGTTTTTGTTCTTCCACAGTGATATTCGGCTGTGATTTTGCTTTCTTGAAACATTCGTTTGAACATACGTGATACGGTTAGTGGAATCAGCAATTATTAGCAACGATCCAACCAATGAAAATAACTTTAGTGTTAGTAACTTGCAGTTTATATAATATGTAAATACATAAATAAATTAATCATTTTGGCACTATATCCACCGAAATGCACAAAGCAATGCCCATGAACTACGAATACTTAAAATGATTGTTTACACATGTATAAGGTCCCCATTAAAATCCAGAGACTGTACGTCAGTAGATAATCATGCACTCAGGGGAAACAAATCCAGTATCCCAATACCCATGGATTGAAAGTCCAACGCTCTACCATTGAGCCAAACAGGTAGGTTATGTTTGCTGTTTGATGAATTTGACGACCAACTGCTTATTTTTGGAGTCTTTTGGCGACATTCTCAGCATTCTGTTTATGTTTTGAAATCCCGGTGTGATCAACCACGGCCTTGTGTTGTTTTTCTCTGCTTTTTTTTTTAAATCAAACAATAAATTACCTTATCATATTTTTTTATTTATTTATTTATTTTTTTTTTTTTTTTCATCTCATTTGACGCTAAAACCAACTCCAGATCGTCCACCGGGCAAAGTGCTTACTTTCGGGAGATTTGACTATGAAAGTCATGTTGTAAATGAAAGTAGAATAGCACACGTGTACAGCCAGTGTACATAACTAATATAAGAGAATAAACTGAGCATATCATGAAAGAGAGCATCTGATTGGTGACAGCTTCGGAACGCTAAAGAGCACGGAACAATCACACACAGCCTCTCATAAGAGTACAATAAAAATTGAGCGGGAAACGGAGCTGCAGGGATTTTAATGGAGAAAAAAAAAAAAATAAATAAATAAATAAAATAAAATAATGAAATAAATAAGTTTATGAAAACCGGATCCAACCTGAGACTTATGCAAAACCGTTGGGGTATAAATAAATGGAGTGTCCGGGTCAAAAATGGAGTGTTGGCATGTATGCTGGTCGCTTTTCTCCAATGAGTTCATGTAATCATTGTAATGTCATCGCATATGATAAACTCAAAACATCATTAATAAGTTGCTGTTTGTTATCAATAAAATCATTTTGTAATACGAATTCGTATAACGCGTGTTACGTCGTTGTAGAGGTGTTGGCAATGAATGTATTGTCGCCCAGCAGCTCTGACTTGCTCAAGTTTTTATCAGAAAATTATAGTGTTACAATCCAAATACGTTCTTCTGTCGTTGTTCTGATTCGTAGCATATCGCGTAATGTAACTACCTACTCAAGAAATAACAACAATGAGAAAGATAAATCAAATGAAAAGTAAGATAGTCACTTGTCTTCTTCAAGCTTTGGAGGTAATAAGTGCCACTCTGATAGAGGCGCATTTCATTGAATATTTATCACTTTAGACGTTCCATTTTTTATTGTATTGATTGAATGTAGCAGTGAAAGTTAAACAAACAAAAATTTATAGAAGACGCGACACACAGACAACAACATAAACATGCGGCGATGAAAATCGGTGGCTGCAATTCCAAACATTTATGAATAATCATTTTGTAAAATAATGTGCATATTATAATACTGTAAGTAAAGGCGTAGCTTCAGGCACCCCCCACCCCCTCCCGCACACAATTGAGTGACATTATATTATGAAAAAAAAAGAGAACGAATTTATCCCAATGAAGACAAAGGGAAAAAAATCGAAGACGGAGCAGATTATTTCAACGAAGTAATCGCTTGTCGTACAAAGAACTGCGAAATGTCATTCAGTTGTCAGCGTCTGAAAAGGGAACAGAGCACCGAGTTCTTGCATTTAAAACAACATTATTTTTTTTTTGGTACTTGGGTGCTTACAGGGTTTCGATGAACTTGGAATTACTCGATATTCAATGGACTATGGAGTACTAATATTCTCCGTCAAGTGCAGCCGAGTTACGTAACTTAGCGTTCTATACTTTGTTCAATTGTTTATTTGTTTGTATCGCTTTACGGCATTTTTTTTTTTCTGATAACATTCTTTCACAATGTCCTGTAATTTAAATGATAATGCGATGCAAGACCTCATTGAATATGCAAATTCATTTTGAACAATAACAAATGCGTCGTGCAGCACGCGCTGTTGCTAACGACCCCAGAAGAACGATCGCTTTTGAATTTGAAGACGCTCAATCGAAGAAGCAAACTCAATTCGCTCGCAATCACAGCAAGATTTCACTGATCTAAGGTGAGTTTTCCTTCCCGGATTCACTCCCAATTTGTGTGTCTGTGTTTCTCGATCCTTCCGATGTATTTTTTTGTGATTTTACTTTGCTGATTTCTCGCTAAATTTGCGGTTTATATGACAAATCTTTGTAAATTTTTTGACGTTGGTAGATGTGCCTTGTAAACTCTCCCCACTCGTGTTCTGACGAACGAAAACAAATCTGTTCATATTATTCACCCTTCAACTAATTAATACAACTTATTTCTGGAGAAATATTCCGATTCGGTTATAACTGTAATTAGCGCCACCTCCCTTCACAACCATTCGGCGATTCTGAAATTAATTATAGATTTTTTTCCCTCTCTGTGAATAAAATTAAGAGTATAATTATGCGATTCTGCACAGTTAAGAATGAACGCTGAAATGGAAAGGAGAAAAGTGAAAACGAGTCACAGTGCCGCCGAAATTAATCATCAATAGACAGCTATTAAAGTGAATAATTTGAATACATTTAATTTGTGACGACAAACCCTCACATCATTCATCAAATGTACACCACGAAACCAGTCGCATGTACTTGCAAATTTTTATGCGCTGTAAAATAGCAACTGAAATTGGAACACTTGGGTAAATCAAGCACGGGGATTTTGAGATTCACATAATTTTCTTGTTTAACATCTCATGCTTCGGGCATTCAAAGGAACGTTAGTGTGTCAGTATTTGTATTTTGTTGTTTTCGTTCGCATGTTTGAATTTTTTTCAGCGTCATTTGATTAAAACACACCGTCGTTACCATAGCAACCGTACTTGGTGAAAGTACTCTGTTGGTTTCATATGCGGTTTTTCTCTTTTTAAATGAGTCTTGCATCTGGGTGCAAATGGCCGTAGAATAAAATTTAACCCAAACTGTTCAGCAAGCATTGATCTTGATAGTTTCAACATTAATTCAAATTTTCATTAATTGAAACACTGTTGCTATGGTAACTAGCGTAATCAAATCGATATTAGTGCGTTCTATCATTTAGGGGAATTCTCAATTCTGACGATTTGTGTGCAAGACTATGACGCAACAAACCTTTGTTTATCGTAGAAATTGATATCAATTTGTTTGTTTGTGGTAATTTTGGAACCAGAATCCTTACCCTCAGTCTCCTTGAATCAGAGCACTCGTCATTCGGCGGCTTCGTCAACGGAGCCAGTTAAATACAGCATGAAACCAATGATAATTAATGGAGTATCTTTGATGAAACCAAGGATTTCAGCCATGTGTGTTGTCGCATCTGGTGGAATTAACCTGGCAGCTATTTGCTATAATCTGCCTGAGTCAGCCCCTCCCCAATGCTTCCCTTCCTCCTCCAGTATTCTCACCGCAAACGCCGCCTGCTTTCTTTCGCTTAGCTGCTAACTGCTTTCCTCTAAATTAAATCGAACTCGCACAATCATAACGCATTTCTCCGAATTGTGAATCAGCCAAATCATAACGCACCTGACACGTGCACATTGTGGTCAACTAAATTGCGCCAAATATAAGCCAATCAGAATATTTAAATTGATTTTGAATTACATTTATTGCATGGGTTAACTCATTATTTTTGTGTAATAGTCGGATATCCGGATATTCGTAACCCGGATTTGGGGTCTTTAATGGGTATCTGAGCCCCTATCTCCCCTATCTGAGCCGATATCAAAATTTTCTCTGCAGATATTAATTGGTCGGTCGTATTCCTCCCCTGTCGCACATTCCGTAGGCATGCCTGTCTTGAACCAGTCCTAGCCCTGAGCTCGTCGGTTTTGCCAGTCGTGTCGGTTTGCTCTCACTCTTAGGCATCCAGAACGGGGACAATCCATAAACCTGATTTCTTCTGCTTGGTGACGTTTTTGTTGTGTGGTTGATACACTGTATCCGATTTGGCGGTTTGTGACCCTTGGATCAACTCCACTTTCCAGAAGGCTTCTGGATACTACCCTTCAGGAAGCCGTCAGCCTTCCCAGAGTGCAAATTTGTCAGAAGTCTGATTGCCTTTGAGTAAAACACTCGTTGAAGTGTCGTTCCAGTCAATTTCATCGTCTACCGAAGTAATCTTGTCATGAGTCGAAAAAAAAAATCAATTTCAGTTCGCAAACAGTTTGAAAATGAAGAGAATAGACTTGTGCACCGTGTAGAATATTCATATAGACCCAAGCATGGATTAACTAATTATTACGCCATTTTGGGATCGTTGAGTTCCTTTTGCACTTAAGTATATTAAAAATACAGATGCCAACATAATGGATGTATAGCCTATGATATGATATAGCCTATACGTACATGGTGTAGCAACTTCAACAAAGTATAAATTGTAAATTGAATCCACCAGGGATACATGTTGTCACATTCTTCATTTAATCAGCGGAGGCCACTCGGTCATGCAATACATCATTGCTCAGGGAAAGTTAACCAAATGAACGACCAGAGCACACTGCTCTCTGACCATCATGTACATTCGTCGTTTCAAAGTGCTTTACGCTGATGAAGGGAAGCCACCTTTGATGATCCTTCAGCCTTCAGTGATGTCCTCGAAGATACACGTTCCTTTGATCGAAACTATCTTCTGCCAGCACTCCTCCACGAAAACCGCATGACGCAATGACGAAACATCCATCAGGGACTGCACGATTCGAGGAGAACCACCAGTTGCTTCCAAGCCAGGTCAATGCAGTGATTAGTTCACAAGTCATCATTTAAGCGAGACTACGAGAAATGGACCGCTACAGCGGACTATGATGGCCTCACGCAGTGTTGGGTCATCATGGATTCTTTGTCTTTATTGGGGCTTCCTAGCTGATAATGTTGAACCATGCAGTGCTGAGGGTAGGAGTGGCCAAGAGGGCAGCTGCGAGGGGAAGGGGCGCAATGCACATTTTTCTGGGTTGTGGGGAAGAGCATTCCATGTGCTCACTCATCAGCCTTGATCTCAGTCTCCTTGGGATGTGACTGTTGATCTGAGTAACTATATAGCTATGTTCTTGATTTCCTCTCTTTGAATTTCAATTGTGCCTTGATCTTGAGTTCACATTCAAGGCTTACTTTACGGAGCGCTTCGGCCGTTGTGTCCATCTCATCTTTTGTGGTCATCAGATCGTAGACTCCATATGCGCCTTCCTCCTGCATTGTACTAATAGCATCGCATTATAATGCACTAAGAAAGCCCTTCCTTAATGGTCTGAATACCTCCCAATGAATGTAACTGAAGCGTATTTTAATATAAATGTTCCACATGACATTGAAAATAAACGAAGAAGTTATTCACGTATATAAACCGTGTGCTATTGCTCGTTCTTCCAGTCGCGCCCCAAGACACGAAGGCTACTCCCTCTACGTCCGACAGCGACCTGCAGCCAACTGTCGCTTCGAGAGCAGAAGCCGCTGCCACCCATCGGAAGAGAGACAAGTGAGTATTCAGTCAAGTATTCACTCTGAATACGCCTGGGATTCTGCGCTTTCTGTTCACTTGCTGATCGGTGCTCTCCTCCTCCTCCTCCTCCGCAGCTCCACCCGCTTTCTTCCCAATCATCCCTGAGGTGGCGGCTGATGCAGCCACGGGCCACGCGGCCCGTGCGCCACCCACTTCCGGTAGGGCCACGCGCAACCCGAGATTAGGTGAGTGTTTCTTTGGATGTTCTCTTTGGGGCATTCTGGGATTCTGCGCTTCCTTTGCACTTCCTGATTTTTTTCTTTGCAGCTCCATATGCAGTTCACCAAAAGGTTCAACCTGCGGAAGTGGATTTCGCGGTCTTTGCGCCGCCCAGCTCATGCGATGCTCAACTCAACCCGACTTTGAGTGAGTATTCACTTACATTGTCTCAATGCACCTGCTAATCAATGTATTTCTTCACAGCTCCAACTTCCGTTCGCGCTCGTCCTGAGGTGGTTGCTGGCGCATCCAAGGGCCATGGGCTCCTTGCGCCACCCTCCTCACGTGGCGGCCGACTTGCTCCTCTTCCTCCTGAGGTGGCCTGGTTTTCTTCTTTCCCTGAGAAGAGGCCCCTGCCTCTCATCCAAGCGGGAGAAGTCCAGCCACTCACAAGTCAGAGTACCCTCACGCTTCCCCATGACCCTCCCTCTGGGGAGGTCAGGGACGCTCTGCTATCTTCTTGCAGAGATTCCTCCTCAGCCTTCAAGGGTACTCCTCCACTCAGGAGTGTGACTAACCCGATGTCTCCAGTTGATGCGATGAGAGGATTCTCAACATCGGCCACCGTTGCATCACTGGATGATGACTACATTTCTTCTGGCTCTTCCTTTGGACAGTGCTCACTCACGCTGTCCCATAACCTCCACTATGAGGTCAGGGGTTCTCCGCTTACAACCGGCAGATACCCCTGTGCAGCCTCTGGGGACACTGCTCCAGGGAAGAGTCCGACGTCTGAAGTCTCTTCGGATGTTGCAACGAGAGGGTCCTCAACATCTATGGCCACCCCATCCCTGGAAGAAGACGATAAACCCAACACTTCCGCAGGTCAGTGCGAGCTAATGCTGCCCCATGACTTTCCCTCAAGGAAGGTCAGGGATTCTTTGCATTCCTCTTGCAGAGATCCCTCCACAGCGTCCAGCCGCATGGACTCCCTCAGGGGTGTGACCTCCAGGCTTGCTCAGGATGACTCTTCATCAACAAGTCCTGTGGCAGCGTCTACCCCTGAGGAGGAAGAAGACTTTCTTTCTCTTCCAGATCCCTCCTCCCACGCAGCTGAGAGTCGTCCTTCACCCAGGACAAGGAGAGGAGTGAGGCTCCAGGCCGGTCCCGCCTCCCAAGGAATAGTGCCTCTCCCGAGAGCCACCCAGCTCAGAGGAAGGCACCTCTCCCATCCACAGTTCATCCACCCGCATCCACCCGCTGAGCCAGCTCCAGCCAAGAGGAGAAGGAGGCCCCGAGTGATGCCAGCACCTGAGCGCCTGGAGCCATCTGCGGAAGTCTTGTCACGTGATCAGCTGCCACTTCCCTGTGACGAAGAAACGTGCCCCCACAAGGAGAGCCTACAGCACGTCATGGGGAAGTATGAGGGTTTGAAGACGGAGAACATCCGACTCAAAGGTCAGATCTCTTCTTTGAGGGCCATGTTGAGGGCCCCGAAAAAGAAGGGGTTCTTACCTTTCTGTCGTTGACTCCTGCAGGTAAGTATGAAGAAAGTATAAGATAGGTTTAGGTCAAGACCTGGTATAATATGCCAGCTCCTTACCTAAACCTACCTTATATTAGGACTTACAATTTCTAACACTTTATTTTGCAGATTTAACTGATGAAGAGACGGAGCAGATGAAGATCAAGGAAGAATAAATAAGAATGCTGCCACTTAATAATTTACGTATGTGTGTTTAAAGGCCCTCTTTTATTTATTATTATGCAGCCACATTATGAAACTTCTATGCTGGTTGAAAAACTAGGTAGAATGATAGATAAATGAGTATATAAATAAGAAAACTAAATAGCATAAATTATATATAAATATAAACATATATTAATAATGAATATTAAGTAAATAGTCCAATAATAAATAGTCCTTAAATAGTTTAAAGTAGCTCTAACTTTAAAAAAATAAATAGTAATAGGATAGAATGATAAACATTCCTTAAAAACCCCAGTTTAAAGTAGATCATAATTAATAAATAACATTAATAAATAGAAAAATAAATAATTTGAAAATAGTTATAATGTGGCTGAGGACTTTCTAAATGTCATCAATTTCTCTTTGTGCAATATTTCTAATCCTTGTATTCTTTTTCATATTTGCCTGATGATGGCATGGACCAGATGAAGATCAAGAAACCTGGAACAGCATGCTTCCCCAGGTATGTGTGATTGTTTTTTTTGTGTGCCAATTTTACATCCTTCTATTCACTTGCATAGTTCACTGGTTAAGGGATGGACCAGATGAAGACCAAGAAAGAAGAAAAATGAATGCTCCCAATTAATAATTTAGGTATGTGCGTTTAAAAGCCCTCTTTTGTTTACTATTATGCAGCCACATTATAAAACATTCTATGCTAGTTGAAAAACTAGGTAGAATGATAGATAAATGAGTATATAAATAGGAAAACTAAATAGCATAAATTATCAATAAAATATAAACATATATAAATAGTGAATATTAAATAAATAGTCCTATAATAAATAGTCCTTAAATAGTTTAAAGTAGCCTTAACTTAAAATAAGAAATAGAAATACGATAGAATGATAAATATTCATTAAAAACCCATGTTTAAAGTAGATCATAATTAAGAAAAAAACATTAATAGATAGAAAAATAAATAATCTGAAAATAGTTATAATGTGGCTGAGGACTTTTTAATGGTCATCAATTTCTCTTTGTGCAATATCTCAAATTTTTGTATTCTTTTTCATATTGACTTGATGACACAGACCAATTGAAGACCAAGCAGAGACAGGTAAGTATATTTAGGTTGGGAATCAGTCCATGAAACGCAATACTTAAAATTCTGACATTTGTTTCCAGATTTCCTTGATGATTTTGTCAACAAAGGAGAAGTTCTATTTGAACGAATTCAGATGAAGAGATCAAAGTGATCTCCAGTGAGCACCACGTGAGCCCATGCTTTGTTCAATCATTGGCTTATTTTGTGTAGTCTGATTTATCTCATGTAGTCTGATTTATTTCATGTAGTTTCATCTATTACATGTCGTCTGATTTATTTCGTGTAGTCTGCTTTATCTCATGTAGTCCAAATAATCTCATTTAATACTATTTATCTCATGTAGTTTGATTTATTTTGTGTAATCTGGTTTATTTCGTGTAATCTGGTTTATTACATGTCTCATGTAATATAATTTTTTCATGTAGTTTGATTTATTTCATGTAGTCTGATTTTTCAATTTTTTTATTGCCTGTTGGCAAACAAAACCTTGTCGGCTCCCGTGGTCTGTTTGCCTATTTTCTTGCTCACTGCTGTGTTAGCGCCCGATCGCCAGACGTAGCGCCAGTCACAGGGGTGGGCCCTGTGTCACAAAAACCGGCCCTGATGCCATAGATGCGGTGTCTTATTGATGCCATATAGGACGGCTTGGTGTCTATTAGTCATAGTCGTGAGGGTAAGCGATCGAGCGCAGTAGTGAATCGGATTGTAGGTGACCACAAATATTTTTCCTCTCTGAATGGATTGTAGCCTAATTTATCTCATGTAGTCTGATTTATCTCATGTAGTCTGATTTATCTGATTTATCTCATGTAGTATCATTGTAATTAAGAATGACAAAAGTACCTTATTACATGTAGTTTTTTCTGAATGGCTGGGTACTTTGATTTATCTCATGTAGATTTCTTGATATTAAGAATGACAAAAGTACCTTATTACATGTAGTTTTTCTGAATGGTGGGTACTTTGATTTATCTCATGTATTCTGATTTATCTCATGTAGCATGATATATCCCATGTAATCTGATTTTAAATGCACTCTTTGTAATTGTTACTAACAGTGACAAAAGCATTCTATTACATGTAGTTTTTCTCAATAAATATTCCTTAAATGATATACATTCCTTCAAAACCCCAGTTTAAAGTAGATCATAATTAAATAAAAAGTAAATAATCTTAAAATAGGTATAATGTGGCTGAAGACTTTCTAATGGTCATCACTTTCTCTTTGTGCAATATCTTAAATCCTAGTTTTTTTTTTTTTTTTTTTTTTTTTCATATTTGCCTGATGATGGCATGGACCAGATGAAGATCAAGAAACCTGGAACAGCATGCTTCCCCAGGTATGTGTGATTGTTTTTTTGTGTGCCAATTTTACATCCTTCTATTCACTTGCATAGTTCACTGGTTAAGGGATGGACCAGATGAAGACCAAGAAAGAAGAAAAATGAATGCTCCCAATTAATAATTTAGGTATGTGCGTTTAAAGGCTCTCGTTTATTTACTATTATGCAGCCACATTATAAAACATTCTATGCTAGTTGAAAAACTAGGTAGAATGAAATATAAATGAGTATATAAATAGGAAAACTAAATAGCATAAATTATCAATAACTATAAACATATATAAATAGTGAATATTAAATAAATAGTCCTATAGTAAATAGTCCTTAAATAGTTTAAAGTAGCCTTAACTTAAAATAATAAATAGTAATTGGATAGAATGATAAATATTCCTTAAAAACCCCAGTTTAAAGTAGATCATAATTAAGAAAAAAACATCAATAAATAGAAAAGTATATAATCTGAAAATAGTTATAATGTGGCTGAGGACTTTTTAATGGTCATCAATTTCTCTTTGTGCAATATCTCAAATCCTTGTATTCTTTTTCATATTGACTTGATGACACAGACCAATTGAAGACCAAACAGAGACAGGTAAGTATATTTAGGTTGGGAATCAGTCCATGAAACGCAATACTTAAAATTCTGATATTTGTTTCCAGATTTCCTTGATGATTTTGTCAACAAAGGAGAAGTTCTATTTGAACGAATTCAGATGAAGAGACCAAAGTGATCTCCAGTGAGCACCACGTGAGCCCATGCTTTGTTCAATCATTGGCTTATTTTGTGTAGTCTGATTTATCTCATGTAGTCTGATTTATTTCATGTAGTTTCATCTATTACATGTCGTCTGATTTATTTTGTGTAGTCTGCTTTATCTCATGTAGTCCAAATTATCTCATTTAATACTATTTATCTCATGTAGTTTGATTTATTTTGTGTAATCTGGTTTATTTCGTGTAATCTGGTTTATTACATGTCTCATGTAATATATTTTTTTCATGTAGTTTGACTTATTTCATGTAGTCTGATTTATTCCATGTAGTTTGATTTATCTCATGTAGTTTGATTTATTTCATGTAGTCTGATTTTTCAATTTTTTTATTGCCTGTTGGCAAACAAAACCTTGTCGGCTCCCGTGGTCTGTTTGCCTATTTTCTTGCTCACTGCTGTGTTAGCGCCCGACCGCCAGACGTAGCGCCAGTCACAGGGGTGGGCCCTGTGTCACAAAAACCGGCCCTGATGCCATAGATGCGGTGTCTTATTGATGCCATATAGGACGGCTTGGTGTCTATTAGTCATAGTCGTGAGGGTAAGCGATCGAGCGCAGTAGTGAATCGGATTGTAGGTGACCACAAATATTTTTCCTCTCTGAATGGATTGTAGCCTAATTTATCTCATGTAGTCTGATTTATATCATGTAGTCTGATTTATCTCATGTAGTCTGATTTATCTGATTTATCTCATGTAGTATCATTGTAATTAAGAATGACAAAAGTACCTTATTACATGTAGTTTTTTCTGAATGGCTGGGTACTTTGATTTATCTCATGTAGATTTCTTGATATTAAGAATGACAAAAGTACCTTATCACATGTAGTTTTTCTGAATGGTGGGTACTTTGATTTATCTCATGTATTCTGATTTATCTCATGTAGCATGATATATCCCATGTAATCTGATTTTAAATGCACTCTTTGTAATTGTTACTAACAGTGACAAAAGCATTCTATTACATGTAGTTTTTCTCAATAAAAATTCCTTAATGATATACATTCCTTCAAAACCCCAGTTTAAAGTAGATCATAATTAAATAAAAAGTAAATAATCTTAAAATAGGTATAATGTGGCTGAAGACTTTCTAATGGTCATCACTTTCTCTTTGTGCAATATCTTAAATCCTTGTTTTTTTTTTCATTTTTTT
>KB300949.1:175423-226595 GCA_000328365.1 Capitella teleta
ATATATATATATATATATATATATATATATATATATATATATATATATATATATAAATAAACTGAGTGTAATTCTTCAGTTCAGTTCATAATCATTCATGAAATATTATAGTGCCTATGCTTCAGCACCCCACACCCCCTCCCTCCTCCATAGACAATAAAGAAAGCAAATGAATAAATCACGAAAAAAAAAAATATGTATATAATTATAAATAAAAATAACATGAAATAAATTCGCCCACCTTCCAGATGCTTTCTCTCGCGCGTCGAATAAGAGCCATTTCACAAGAATCGGTGATTCCCAGAGGAATAGATCATTTCCAAAAGGAGTAAGTCAGAAAATACAAGAAGTGTAGAAGAACCAAGTCAGAGTCGCCGATGTGAGCACAAACTGAAATTTTGAATCAGCGGAAAACGGAAGTTGATATGCAGGTAATTTGAATAATGAATATTCATTATGTGACGTCACTACTTTGTGTGTGAAAGCTGTTGATTTCTACAGGACATCAATTCATCGCCAATTCCGCTCGCAAGCGACCACAGAGCAAGCGACTGCAGCAGAGCAGCGCACGATCTTCAACGCTGTAGAAAATCAATAATTTCTCGAGGTCTTTTTACAAAAGATGTTCAGCAATCACATGTATAATCATCACAGGAGCGCGTGGTTGTTTAATTTATAGATTTTTGTGGAATTTGATTTTTTTATGAAAATTTATATTTTTTTTTAATAGAATTTCTGAGACAGTTTGAAATTAATGTAGATGTCTTTCTGAGACAGTTTGAAATTAATGTAGATGTCTTTCTGAGACAGTGCCTCGCATAATAATATTATTCATAAACTGTCTCAGAAATCGATGTAAGAGTTAGCTCATTAGCATATTCATAAACTGTCTCAGAAATCGATGTAAGGGTTAGCTCATTAACATATTCATAAACTGTCTTAGAAATTGGCGATCATTTGCATAGTCCACTCAGCTAAGAGTTACTGGTGATTCTTCAGAGTTTTGATTGCCTTATTTGAATGCACTTATGTGACCTCTGAAGAAATGTCTCAGAAATCGATGTAAGGGTTAGCTCATTAACATATTCATAAACTGTCTTAGAAATTGGTGATCATTTGCATAGTCCACTCAGCTAAGAGTTACTGGTGATTCTTCAGAGTTTTGATTGCCTTATTTGAATGCACTTATGTCACCTCTGAAGAAATGTCTCAGAACCCCCCTTTTCCCTCTACTAGTGCATTATTATTTTTAAAAAAATTTCCTCATTTTTTTCGTTTCCTTCTTTCTTCAGTTAATTACTCCCAAAAAAAGTTCATGTTCACGTATCTGTTTTCTTGTTTGTTTGTTTGTTTGTTTTTTTCGATTGGCGGTGTTTTGTACTAAAAAACTAGGAGTTACAAAATTAAGTACAAGGTTGAAATATAGAAATACCATTGAAGATTTATTTCATATTTTGCAACACCAGAATGACACAGAATCATCACAAATAGTTATTCTTGGCGTTATTACGACCAATCACAGACCTGCATCCCAGGTCTGGTGCTGAGGCCTCCCCACTGTCGTCCTGACAACAGAAGCTTCGGACTCCACAGACAGCGCTTTTCTCTGCTTATTCCGCATTTGAAGCATCATCTGAATTACTTCCTGATTTTGAAATATCTGGATCTAAGTTAGAGTCCATGGAAGGACCTCCGTGTGAAGTCATCACCGAGTCTTTCACCATAACCACAAAAGGGCCATTATCTGACTGAGTTCTTGGGGCATCATCAGAATTGACTGAATCTATAATAGGGGCATCCTCAGACTTGACTGAGCCTATATTAGGGGCATTATCAGACTTGACTGAGCCAATAATAGGGGCATCATCAGAATTGACTGAATCTATAATAGGGGGATCATCAGACTTGACTGAGCCAATAATAGGGGCATCATCAGAATTGACTGAATCTATAATAGGGGCATCATCAGACTTGACTGAGTCTATAATAGGGGCATCATCAGACTTGACTGAGTCCATCATAGGGGCATCATCAGACTTGACTGAGTCCATCATAGGGGCATCATCAGACTTGACTGAGTCCATCATAGGGGCATCTTTGGACTCCTCATTAGACTTCACCTCCGATGCTAAGGCCTCTTTAGCTGCAGCCTTTTCAGCCTTTTTCTCGTCAATCCTCGCCACCTCCTGAATATTGTACTTGCGAAATTTGACAAAGTCCTTGACAATTCCTACGCAGCAAACAGTTTTGATGATGTCAACGGTGATGGCTACATCGGGATCATCGAACGAGACCCTCATGAGGGGGGCGTTGCCCTCAATCGCTTCCCCTACTGCTTTGTACGCCATATGTCGATTTACGGACACATTATTCCTTGCTTTGTACATAATGCAGTAAGTCTTGGTACAATCCTTGTTAAAATATTTCCCCATGAGTTCACCAGCCAGGGCGGAGAGCTTCTCAGAATCAGCTCTACACGTGCCGAGCGTTGGGGTCACCCTCATCATGTATCTAGACCGCGACTTCTGGGAATCGTGGATGTCAGAGAAAATCTTGTGCAGCATCTCATCCGGCTTCTCAACAGTGGTACGGATGAAAATACAGTTGTTGGCGCCGCTCTCGACCACCTGAAAACGCTTCCTTGTTTTCGATTTTTCCTTTTTCAAGGACGCCAGCTCTGCGGCTAAAGCCTTCTCAATGTCTTGCTCCCCATCGCAGTCAGAACCGTCAGAATTATCTTCTTCAGACTGAAGATATAGCAAACAAGTGCTGATTGGATTGATATCAGACATGAATTCCACGACAAACCTTCTCTGGACCATACATGACGTCTGCGTACTCATTAAATAGATTATATGCCTCGTTGATTGTCTCCCTCTCATAACGGTTGCAGGTGATCAGGAATCCTGTCATGCCATAGTCGAGCTTTGAGTAGCCGTGACGCGCCTTTTTGCCTTTTGATGCCTTGATGTAGTGGCCCTTCTTGCGTTTTGTAGAACTCATCTGTGAAAGACAAAAATTCATTTTAGAAGATAAAATATGAATACAACGTTCACTGTTGTAATCTGTGCATGAAGGATTCATGCTGATAAGTGTCATTTTGTAATCCGACAATAATCATCACAGATTTTTTATACCAGAGGTGCACATTGCACAATCGCATGCATTATTTTATTCGCGCCCAAGTGGGCTGTGATATACAGAACGATACAACTGGGATACAATGAATTAAATACCAAATGAAATGGAAGGTTTGTGATACAGTCAGACTTCGTTAATCCGCCTTCATATAATCCGTCCTTTCGTAATCCGCCCTAAAATCAAAGGGATGAATCGTTTGTAATGTTAAATGTGATCGTTTGTCAATTGTGAGATCCTTTTTACCTCTAGCTTCATTCAGTTCCTTGGGAACAGAGGAGGACGGATTGATCGATTTTCCAATATGACTTTGAACGGAAGCGGGATTCCACGAAATGGCGGCATCATAGATCCCCACCCCCTCAAAGCATCGAGGTATCAAGAACGATAAGAGGTCATGATGCCCGTTTTCTGGGATTCCAAAGGAATGATTCACGTTGACTATTTGGAAAAAGGAACTACCATCAAAGGTGCATACTATGCGAAGCTATTAAAAAAAAGTTTATGCAGCAATCAAGGAGAAACGCTGCGGCTTGCTTGCCAGGGGTCAGCGCCTTCAGCAGGACAAATCGACTTCACACAACAGACACATTGCGGTGGCCAGTGGCAGGAAGTGCGGCTTCAAAATTATTTTTTTACCCACTTTATTCTCCGGGCCTGACCCCATGCGACTACAAACCATTTGGGAAGCTGAAAAATAAAATCAGAGGACGCAAGCAAGCAACAATGAACTGATATGGGCTGCTGAGTTATTCCTTCAGGGTCGAAACGAAGGGTTCTTCTGACAAGTCCTTGAAGCATTGAAAAATTCATGGGAGGAATGTATTTTACTTGAGGATACCTATGTTTAATAATAAATCAAAATCAAGCTTCAATTACAACGCAAAATTTCTGAGGCTCATCACTTCTGGGCCCTCCCTCGTAATGTAGCGGTCAGGGTCACAGTCGACTTGACTTAAGGATAATTTGATCTACTCGACTTCTGACTCTAAGCTCTGCCGGCACTGCTCTAGCTTGATGAGCTAGGCCAGGGTTTGCTACCCATGCAGTAGCGTAGTCTATAATACACCACAGAGCAATAAATACACACAGGAGTGTATAACCATACATTCCTTGGCTACCAATGGTGTGCTAGCCTCAGCTATGCAGGGTCCGCATTAGGCGTTGCTCCAGCCTTTCAAAGGCTGAAGCGACGCAGGAGCCAGCCGAAAGGAGTGGCACGGCTAAGAGATAGGTGAGTAGGTAGGTCCTCAGGGGTCTTAATTACCAGTGAGCAAGCAAATATGGACCAAACTCAATGTAGTGAATGCTTACTGTCTATATATGTAATATCATATACTGTCTAGAAGGCCGCATAGGCACTTAATGTAACCAGAGCCCACTCGTAAGATTCCTTGGGATCGGCGCGTGAGTGAAGCCTCGATTATCGCTCAATCAGAAAGGCATGACACATATGCCACCACCATAAATCCGTCTAATTAACCACTTCTAACGTTTTTATACATTCACTATTTATAATTGGGCATTGGTAACATGTTTTACGAACTTACTTTGCAATGTCGGTCTCACCAAAGTCTTATATAGAAATAAAATCAGGCAAAAAAATGAAGCACATGAAATGACGTCACGTGTGGGGAATCCCTTTCAAGGGAATCACAAATGACGTCATTCGGTAGGCGCAAGCGGATTTCCCGTCGCTGTCAAAATTCCACTCTCGGCGTCTCGCAAATTGATTTTCAATTGTTCTATGTACGATTAAAGTGAATGAATAGTCGTAAGTCATGTCCTTATTTAGGTCATTAGGTATCCAGCTGCCAAACTGATAGTAATCTCGTTCCCAGCCTCTATTAGCCGTGCCACTCTTTTCGGATAATTATTTATAGATTCGGCTGGCTGCCTGCTTCGCTTCAGCTTTGAAGGTTCAGGTTCAGGTTGTTTTAGCGACGCAGGAGCCAACCGAATCCATAATTATCCACACAGATTTAGATTTAAGATTATCATTATGATTTTGGCTACTACTGCAGTCAACCCTCGTTTATTTGCCTCTCACTTATTCGCCAACCACAGTTAATGTTATTCGCCATCAAGTGATCAACCTCCCGACCGACTTCCATATTAAATTAATACCCTCGTTTATTTGCCATCTCATATAACCGCCATTTGCCAACATTTCCCTTGTCCCAAAAGGTGCTTCACCATTATAATCACTCTCTTATTCGCCTCACATTCCCGCTGTCCTCAAATGCTGCGCAAACACCACGACACAGATCACACTTGCTGAATAAATAAATTAATAATTAATTAATTAATTAATTAATTAAATTAATAAATTAGTGCCTAAACGCCTCCATCTCAATGGGCCTCCTGGAGAAAATTGATTTGTTTTGAAGGGATACCCCTTTAATTAATTATGAAATCATATTGAGTTATACGCAATAAACGAAAAGGAGCAATATTCTTACAACTTTTACCAGCCCTTCACAGTACAATGATGCAACATAATGCAATATTCGTTGAAAAATCGCCTTTCACATGAATTCCTACGCTCTGTAAAAGGTCTGTTGCCATGACGACAGTCATGTTTACATTGAGCAAAGTGCCCTAAATAGCTGATAACGTGCATAAAATTGCTCAGAAGTCATATTTGTCATCTGATTTTGGCCAAACCAAATGGATTTTTGGAATTATAATCTAATTTGGCTTCAGGTACTGTAGGCGGCTAGAACTTGCCTCAACCTGCTCGATTTCTCACTGAGCGCTTGGATCATCAGCCTATATAGAGGGACTCAGCCTATAATAGACGGGATCTATGCTGGTCTGAGTCCCTGATTGGGGAATAGGCTACTACATGATCATTACATGGATATAAGCTTATAGTATTGGTATACAATTATTGGGATGCAGGGCTATCAATGCTGAATGCATAGGGATTGATTTTTGATATGGATTCTTAGACCACGACAGCGCACAATAACTCCAGTAGCCTAGGCCTAGCTACTGCATGCACACCTGTACCAGTTGGTGACAACTCACAATGTTGAGTTCGACTTTGTTTATAATCAATCGATTAATATTTTGATATAATAATTTTAATTATAAATCCTACTAAATGAATAATTCGGCCAACTGACAAGGATTTCACTGCAAAGAGCTATATATTAATCCCAATTGAATATATATCTTTGGGCTGGATCGAATCTGCATGGCCAAGATTGCACTGGCGAGTCTATTTAATTATGAGCTGCTTAACCGTGCATATATTTGTCTTAATTATTTTAACTTCCAGTTAAAATTGATGAAAGCAACACAGTAATGGAAACGAAGCATATATCTCTAAATCGCCGGACACATTTTTGAGCGGGGAAAAATGCCAGGATTGCGAGCGTGTGGTCGACGCTGGGACATTGGCAGCGATGACCTTGTGTTCCCTGCACTTGGAGAACTCCTCACTCGCACAGCATGGTTGGTTTCCAATTGCTCATGAATTATTCATGAACACTCTCCTTTCAGGCTCATAGCTCTTGCTGTCGTTCTTGCTCTTCACAAAGACAATTTTGAGTGCAATTTAGGATATTTGTTGCAAATGTATTACATCGCGATGCTTGTCATTCTGTCGCTTCACATGTTGCTGGATGTGATCATTATTGCTATCAGCACAAGGGGATCCATCACCAATGCCACCCCTCGCAAACGCCTCCCCATCTTTCTCTATCTCAAGATCGTCATCTTTGTTCCCGAAATAGTTTTCACCATTTTGGGCACGATTTGGGCGTTTGACCGAAACAGCGAATGTGACGGTTGGGTCGTCATGACGGTCAAAGGGGTCACGGTGCTCGGCTGGATCATCCTCTTTGGTCTCTTCATTGGGGTCATCATCATCTTCGATTCATCGGGCGGAAGAACTAGCAACGATCCTGAAGACATGGAAGCCTCATCACACTCGAAGCGACTCTGGGAGATGAGGTGAATTACAAGTGTCATTTGCATTTTTCAACATTGATTCGCTTTCCTCAGGTGCAAAGTCCTCTGTTGCTGTGTTGGTTCAGATGACAATAGTCGAGATGCGTTCAATGATATCGCCAACCTCATCACGCAATTCTTCAGGGTAAAAAAATTAACCGCTGCTGTTGAGATGTGATAATGACGGATTTTTACTCAGGGATTGGATGTGGTTGCTACCGACATCGCAGCCGGTCTGATGCTCATTCAAATGGAGCAGAAGCGCACTCCTCGCCAGTTTCGTCTAGAGCCACTCACATATGCCGTCACCCCGAATTTTGAGGTGCATGCGAGCATACGTGGGGATGGGGATGGGTCCTACACCAACAGTGTTGCGGTTGAGCCCCCGGAAGCCTCACTTCCCCCCATTCCTGGTCCTGGGGGCGATGCTGCACTGAATGACCCTCCGTATCCCAGCCCCATGGACTGGATGAACGTTCCCCTTGCCACACATTACATGAAGTTTGCCATGGCCAGCTACGGTTGGCCACTGTTCATGTACGGTAACCTCCTCTGCGGAGCCTGCAAATTATCCAACACTTGTCGGTGAGTTTTCTGTGCATTGCGTTGAGCTTCCGATTGAGCGTCTCATTTTAGATGTTGTTCCTGCATCAAGCAGTCAGAGCACGTTGTTGAGGACAACTGCTGTCATTGCAACACAGCTGCTATTCTCAAAACAACCGGCATCCGACAAGAAGACATCATCTATGCCAGTTTCTTCAACAGAGTTCGTAGTTCATCAGTTGGCTGAAGACTTGAATTTTTTTGTGTTGTAGGTTTTTGAGATTCCTTTTTACGTGGCATTGGATCATGAGCACCAGGCAGTTGTCATCGCAATCAGGGGAACTCTCTCGCTCAGGGTTCGTGGGACAACTCTCCCAGAGTTTATTTATCCTTCTCCTGTAGGACACATTGACCGACATGACCGCAGACAGTGACCACATGGACGTAGAGGGCGTGGACGATGCACAAGCGCACAAAGGAATCCTTCAGGCCGCACGTTTCATTCTGAACACGCTCAACAACCTGCAACTGCTGCATACTGCCTTCAGAAACCACACTGTTTGATTACACGCACTGCACCTGTCTTGGGTTGATCACTATTTCCTCTTCAGGGATATCGCTTGGTTGTGACCGGACACAGTCTGGGCGCTGGTGCCGCTGCCATCCTCTCCATCCTCCTACGGCCGTCCTATCCAAATCTCGCCTGTTTCTCGTTCGCTCCCCCCGGATGGCTTCTCAGGTAATTGAGACATCGATGTCAGGCATTTCTGATTCATCTCAAAATAGCCTTCCACTGGCGCGGTACTCGGAAGACTTTGTTTGCTCCGTTGTCCTGGGTGACGATATAATTCCCCGACTCGGCATGATCACGATGGAGAAACTCAAGGTGCAAATTCTCAAATGCGTGCGTGATTCGCAAGTGCCAAAGGTTTGTGATGCTTAAAATTATTGGGGGGCTCATTTATGTTTCGATTAGTATCGCATCTTGGCTGGAGGCGTCTGGTATACCTTCTGCGGATTTCCTGAGGTGGATGATGACCCTCGACCTCCAGCCACCGCCACGGATGACAGTAACCTCGTTTCTGATTTTCGAAGGTCGTACACCGAAGAATCAAATGGAATGGAGGTGAGACGCTATTTCAAAGGAGGGTTTGGGCTAAATTGGTGCTCATTTCTGATCATTTTCATAATTAAGTTTTCTGATTATCACTGTTTTGTATTTTACTCTCTCTAAGTGGCCTGCATGGAATTTTAAGGTAGGTTTATAGGTTTGGAAAAATAAGTTTTGTTTTGTAATTAAGTGACATTCATTGTTTTTAGGATTTGGTCTCAATGTTAGAATTCTCACTCATCTTTTTCCATCTGACTCGGTTGCTTAAAAAACGAGGAAGTCAGAAATTGCTGATATCTCTTTTGAATTAAAACCTTCTGATTGGGTGAACCCAAATCTCTTTTCTGGCATCCGTATCACTTGATAATATGAAAGAGACCCCATTTAATGCTAACCAAAGCAACCTTGTTCCCTGGAAAGTGATTTGTGATAATTTTATTCGGTGTTTTATCAAATTGTTTTTCTTCATGAAGTTGGGTTTTGTTCAACCCAACCAACCTTTTCATATCAGGGCAAGTATTCAGTCAGTGTTCTGTGTGCGCTGTCACAATCAAATAATATCAGTATGGAAGCAGTTTGTTCACACTGTGAAAGGATTTTATTTATTTGTGTGTCGTGAGTACTTGTGATGGACGAATAGGGGAATTCCCGCGCTAGCAGGCCAAAGCTGTGTGTGGAATTGACTACAGTGTACTATTGAGCACTAATTAGGCTGACTCTTGTTAATTGTGCAGTTGAGAACATTTGCTCCATCACTATTCACTTGAAAATAATAATAATCTTCACATTAATTTGTTGCAAGCGATTTAAATCTTTTTATATCACAGAGAATTCAGAACACGATATTGCATGCTTTAATATCAGCACATTGTTCAACTTTGTTTTATTCCCATTTTGATTTCAACTCACATACAATCAATGGTGCTCATATAAACATCTAAATCATCAAATATTATAGCAGTTTTTTTTTTTCTTATTACACGTTGTCTAATTCAATTTGCATAATTTATTCTTTCTGCAGCAAGCTTTAGAAGACGCCATTTGTACAAGCGCTCGTAACCAGATGACCTTGACCCAGCTCTTCATGCCTGGCCATGTCCTCTACATTGATGAATGCATTCCCGCTGGGTGAGAATTCCATTTCCTGTTTGATCATAAACCTTCTTTCTTTTTCTTATTTATAAAATGGAAAACTGATTGAAAATTAGTTTCACTCATGCGTGTATTACAGGTCATGTTGGGACACCCCTCTGTACCAGGTAGCGTGGGCGAGAACGGAGCAACTGGACAACATCATCGTCAGTCCAAAGATGCTCACTGACCACATGCCGGACGTCATCCACAAAGCGCTTGTCCAACTGGAAGAAAAAGGACAAGGCCCTCGGCACAGAGTGGTCAAAGTCGACTAAGTAATCACATTGATAACTCATTAAGTGGATTTATATTCCGTGGTGCTTTTCAGTTACACAATCTCACTTCTGGTCTTAGATTTATTTAGCTGAGTTTGGAGTTTTTTCCCTTTAAGAATTTAATCTTAGTAAAAAAACATTTTTTTTTTCTTCCAAGGACGCTCATGCCCTTCCCAATTCTGATTTTATTTTTAAATTTCTTCTTAATCGTTCAAAAATTCCTTCTCTTTTCGCTCATGTTTTGTGACTGTGATATTGAATATTGTAAGATGGAATCAGGAAAATAATTTCTGCTGACTCATTTAGTTAGGCATTGAAGGGAGAAATATCTGGAGAAATGTCAGATTTTCAAGTTGAAAGTATTAAGACAAAAATACTTGCCAATGAAAGCCGGTTTTAAACAAAACAATCATTCCACTATCGTGTTTTTCTTCACTTTGTACCATTTTTCTACAAATGTTTCTTGGTGTATCTTTTTGTGTGGATTGTGGAGTTTGGTGTTTTCAATCCTCAACCAAAAGATATTTTTTTATTTTCAATAATTGATGTATCGTAATTAAAACCCTCCCAAAGACTTGAAAATTTCATTTCATTGTGAATCTTGTGAAATATGCTGTTCTTTTGTGAATAAATTAAAAATAAATTACTGACATTAGAATATTATTTTCGTGAAAATACACTGAATTAATAAGCAAGAAAGTGAGAATTATTAGAAAGCAAAATGCAAAATGATTTTTATTTCAGGAAGAGAGCGAGATAAGAGACTAGATTAGATAAGATGAAAGGTCATCCAAAGATTGACCACATACGTCAGATTCTCAGAAAAGAAATTGTTACAATTTGATACACAAAGCGAACACAGTGCTAAGACCCTAATTAGGTCAAGCTTCGATTACGCGCATTTATAACTCTATACTAAAAGTGATTTTGTGGAAAATTTAGCCAATATCCGTCTTATAAAAAGATACACATTCAATCTATTTAGGGACACACAATATAATGGCACAGAACTTATTTCACTCTTAATTCTTGATTAAAAATGCAAAATCAATATTATTATTTAAAAAAATCAAGTCAATTTTAGGTTTTTAAACTTTCAGGTGAGTTGACCTCAACCGGGAAAAAGATGAAT
Organism: Capitella teleta; assembly: GCA_000328365.1. Classification (NCBI taxonomy): domain Eukaryota; kingdom Metazoa; phylum Annelida; class Polychaeta; family Capitellidae; genus Capitella; species Capitella teleta. The sequence continues at coordinate 186,717 of KB300949.1, forward strand.
AAGGCAGAAAAAGGGATTGAAAGAAGGGGGAAGGGAGAAGGGAGGGTGTCGCAGTGGAATGCTCAAGGTGGCTCTTATATTAATAAAATATAGAAATTATAGAAAAATATAACTATAATTTAGTTTTAAGAAATATTTGAATTCAAAGCTGCCAGAAATATATTAAACTGCGAAAAAAAAGAGTAAAAACAGAGGTAGATTCATGTGGATCTCTAACTCTCTGAGATAGAAAAAAATGAAGAGAGATTGAAAAACAAATAAATTTCACGACATCATCAGCAGTAAAGTCAACATGTAAATCGGGAGACAAAACATTGGAATAAAGAAAGAACGGAAGGGAATGGAATGACAACGGGAGGGGAAGGAACAACATAAATTTGTGACCCTTAAACGCAAATCCCAGTAAATTAAACCAGAGATGATTGCTTTGAAATAAACAACCCACAATGAAATGAAAGGCTAACGGTGGCACTTCAGATGTTGAGGTCATCATCGCTGTCATCAAGGGCAGCTGCTCCTCCCCTGGGTCCCTTCATTCCCATGCTGCCCAGGATGTTGGTCATCGGTCCAGCTGCGCCCTGCTGGTTCTCATACGAAGATAGAATATTCTTCACCAGTGTCATGTCCACGTCGACCGGTTTGAAGTCGTCGTCAAGCTCATCGATGTCGAATTCATCTGAAACGGGACGTGCGGCGCCTCTCATTGGTGGAGGGGGTCTGGGGGGAGGGGCCTTGCGGGCAGAGCCTCCTTTCTTAGCCCGTGGGGGAGCCACTGGCGGCTAGCAAAATATACAAGTTCCATTTATTTCATTCATTAACCTGTCGCCTCCTCACTTGTTTCTCAAAGCTTTCCCCGATGGACGTCCGAGCGAGTTCTCTGTCCATGATCTCCATGTACTCTCTGATGGCCAGCTCTGGCTTCTTGTTAGTGGTCAGTGGCTTAACTGGACTTCCAGGGCTGAGGGAGTTCATCTCATCTTCTGACCCGTATTCGTCCATCTCAGACGAAGCGCTGCTGTGGTCATCATCAAAATCTGAAGAAATCGGAAATCATTTGTCTTCACAATTTTGTCAAATTAATTTAACTCACCAAAGACTTTCTGCATACTTTGCATGAAACTGTTTGGGTCAAATGCTACTTCATCTCTGTGAAATAGCGAGATGATATTTTTAGATGAAAATTAGCTGGATTTCAGAAACTTACGAGTTGGGAAATTCTGCGCCTTCGATGTCAGAGATTTTACTCACGAAAGATTTCATCCCTGACGCCATCTGATCAAGCGAGACGTCCTCCTCAGGTGAACATGCACTGTGGCGCTTCAGAAGGTCATCCAGCTGATCAGGGGTCAAGGTCAACCACGAGTCATCTGCAAGAAAATGTCACTCAAATCTTGATTATCAAAGTAAAACACCTACCGTCAGAGGGAGGAAGGTCCTTCTCCTTCTGTTTCATCTTCTCAATATCGTAATCAAGGCTTTTAGTTAATCGTAAAATCTTCTCCCCAGCAGCCGAAGCATCCCTGAGAGAAAGAAAAAATAAAAAATAAAAATATAAATAAGCGCGGATTGAGTTCTCACTTTGAACCGTGTTCTGAAACTGATGCATAGAAATACAAAAGCGCATCATCCGTCAACTTCTGATACAAGCGAGACCCTTCGATTTCTCCCTACAAATTTTCAAAATATAATCTAAACACACATAAATATAATTGATGTACCTTGAAGAATCCCTTGGCAGTGAGCGTCTCCTTGAATCGCTGCCATCGCAAATCTTTCTGAGCAAATTCTTCCATATTTGAACCCTGGATGACCTCTGAGTTGCACTTGGAGCAGAGGATCTCCGCTCCATGGGCAATCTTCATACCAACTTCATGAGCCTTGTATTTCGGTGTGTTGGTACCCGGCAGAACGAAACCGCTTCTACGATCAGCCACAAACTTCTGCTGCATTAGTTGTGCATATAAACACTTTGTCATCGAAACCTAGGTTTAGAGCGAATAAGTATAGCAGCCCAATTTTATGGGATTCTCACCGAAGCCATGACTCTGGTTCCTGGTCGGAAGTTCTTGAAAGTCACACAAGACTGAAAGGACAATAAATGAGTGACATGTACTATAGAGATTTGATTGACACCTTGAGATCAATGGGGTCCCTGTGGTAGAACGCTTGCACCATCGGGGCAATCAGAGCGGGAGAGTGGCTCAGGACGGCAGCCAGAGCGGCCGGGATGTAACACTGGGTCCGGTGCTTCAACTCATCAAGTTTCTGGGGATAACTGACAAAAGAGAAAGAGAGATCTAAACAGGCTCAAGTGGATCATGCAAACCCTTCAATGCGCCTCCGAATGTCTCTTTGGATGCGAGGGGCTGCCAGGGTGAAGTCTGGGTGTCTGCGGACGCACAGGAGAGCGTCTGAGACTGCCGGTTCCCCAGCTGGTAGCGTGCCAAGCTGAGGTCCTTGACCTTTGGGCAATGGCACGACATGAACGTCACCTCCAAAGATGAAAACCTGAAATTTTTATTTCAATTTTCTCAAAATATGTCACAGCAGAGATAAGTAGTACACACAGACGTCTCAAGTGCTCAAGACTTAGATCAAACAAGATGTTACTGATAGCAATGAAGAGGCAGTTAACAAACCCTGTTCACTGCATTATCTGGGTTGAGCCACTTTGGGAGGCTGTCAGCCGCTTCAATGAGCAGGATCTCCCCATCCAGATCATTGACCCTGCAAACATACAATTCCTGTGAGGCTTTTATGGCAGACGCAAGGAAAACAAGAGCTGCAATTGAAGGCACATTCGCAGAATGATGTATTTGAGGACAGAGCAAGCAATGGGATGGAGAGAGGGAAGATAACTCACTTTGCCGCAATTCCTGGGAACTCTTTTGTGATGAGTTTGAGCAGATAAATGATGAACCACTCGTCTTCTACGTTGTCTCCATAGCACGTGGATCCATACAAATGGGCGGGTACACTTCCTGTTCAATGAGATCATAAGTTACACAGGGGAATGCGTGTAATTATTGGTGAATATCATTCACAATGTGAGCAGTATTGATTTGATTTGATGAGTACAAGGCATGGCGTGTGGGGGAGGGGGTGGCGGTGAGCCAGAAGAGGATACAATTCACATGATGAAAGGGTGACTCATTAAGGATGGGAATCCACACAGCTCAGGTGATAAGAGGTCAGAGGTCAGGTGATGAAAGGTCAAGTTGGAAAACATGGGGAAATTCCCTCACTTAATATGGGTTAAGTATGCCAGCTATAGGAAAATAACTTTATCAAGTTTAGTTAATGAATAAAAGATCAGTTGCATTATGATGCTTACTTTGAACAATTTTTTTACCAATAATCAATACTGGCATTTAGCTCAGAACAGAAGCTGGAGGAAAGTAGGCTTCAATCTCATAACGTGCAAATTCACAAATTTGTCATCTCTTAGTTTAATGCCCATCTGAGAGCAGACTTTCTTTTTCTTCTTCTCTTTTTTCGTGAAAATTTCTACATGGAATGTCAGATATCAGAGAGAAAGAAAAATCCTTCCTTTCTCAAAATAATGTAAGTCTCTCATTCTGCTTTTCTTCATGCATGTATCTCCTCTTTTCACTGTCATTGGTGAGCATTTGATGAATGACTCAGAATAAAAGTGGGATCAGCTCACTCAGTCAGAACCCAAACTACAAAGAAGTCATTCTTTTTTTAATTCATTGATTCACATGGGCAGAGAAACAATGGAGGGAGGTTACTGGTTGTACAAACAGGAGAAGATTCGCCCCCTGATCAGGAAAAACATGTCACCATGGGAATATGGAGGCGGTGAGGACATTTATTTCTTACAGTTAGCAGAGAGGAAATTTTGTATGCACCTCAGGAAATTTTAAGTTAAGGCTGATAAAAGCTATAATTTAGATGAATACAATTAAGGAAGGGCGAATAGTCATTATAGTGCTTCAACACGGATACAAACTATTCGATGTACTCATTTACGGTCATCGCAATTTGTCAAGGCTTGAATTTTGGCTCATTCAGTGTGATGATATGCACCTGTAAACCATGAATCATTGTACTTAGTGATTTCTTCAATACAACTAATCTATTTTAGAAAATACAGTGATCCATAGATAATAATCTAATGACGATGATAGTCAGTGTCACAGAGCAAATGCAACGATTGAAAGAGATCTCTACGCACTCAATCAATCGACATTCAAAGATTGAAAGAATGAAAGATTTCAATGTAGCGCAATCATAATCTGGTCATTAAAACTTATTATAAATTTATAATAACTAGCTGAGAATTATTGAGTTTTTGAGACAATTTGTTTTGTCCGTTGACCGTTTTGCTGCAAATTTAGCCATCCCATTTACTGATGCAACCTTCTTTACATTTTCTTCTGAGTTGATCCCACCCTCGATCAGCGCTGCAGGATTTCGTGGGAGCGTTATGATTACCTTTTTCGGGGATAACCCTCAATGCGAAAGGTTCATTTTGCCAGATGTACTCCACTAAATGTCCACTGAGGAAGGCTAGGATACTGTCCAAAGTTTCTTCAAGACATTGATGTGTGGCTTTCCTGTCCAAGCCTTCGGGGATCGCAGGGAAAAGCCAGTAGTCTGCAGTATCCTCTCTCTCAGCAGTCGCCATTGTCGGTTTCTCAGATGACTAATGCGCGGAATTTCAGCCAATCGTTAGGCGGCGATTTCGCGAGTGCGGCATGAAAATGAAACACTTAGACTGCCAGCACACTAAACCTCTACCACTCAAGTCTAAATTGATGGTTATAGATGGATATCGTGGTTAAATAAAAGTTGCAACTCTGGCCACAAAATAGGGCAGAAGCAGCAATTAATAAAAAAATTTACAACCATGCTTTATCAAATACTGTTACATATTAGTGATACAATGATACAATAATAATGAATTATGCATGTATTACATGCACAAAAGCGTGAGATAAAATGACTCTAAATAAGATGAGATAAAATGTGATTTTTTAATGGAATTTTGTTCTGCTATAAAAATTTTACCTTGGGATACGTTAGGATGATCTTGCGAGCAAGCATTTTATGTTTCTATTCGCAGATAGACTTTCATTCGTCGTTCCGGGTGTAGGTACGTGACGGCCGGACGTGTTGGCTTCGAAATTATAGAGGGTTGGGTGGTTGTTTAGGTATTTATCTAAGATTGTTTTTAAATTTATTTATGTTTTCGGATGAAACTATTGATTGGAGTAGTGAGTTCCAGTTTCAGTTATTTACTATTCTTTGGGAAAATGAATGTGAATTTAAGGTAGTTTTTGATCTGCTTTTAGCTAGTTTAAAACTATGTCCATTTTGCCAGATTTCTTTTCAAAGAACTTAATTATCAACAAGTGATTGAATTTTAAAAGTACGACACCATATTAATCAAGGTGAAAAATATATAACAAAAACATAAAGCATTGTGAAGAGAACGTTTATTGAATTTTACTAGAATTCCCCCTATTTGCATGTGTGTATAGCTCCTATGATTTATCACCCGATGCACAATCTAGAGCAATTATCGTTGTTTTAAGGTCAAGGCCGTATAACCGGAAGTCATATGAGTCGCGTCAAAACAAAATTTTTCTACTTTTTGTCTTATTCCCAGGCTTTCCAATGAAGAGTATGCTGAAACCAAAAGCTCTCACTCAAATTTTGAGTCAGACAAATACTGGGGGTGTCCAGAGTACTTTGTGAGTTTTTATTGCATAAATCAATTATGTTTTAGTAGAAGGCCGGGCCCGATGCCAAGACTCAAAGGAGTCTATTCTAGCCACAGGGCACAGCACAGGGAGTCTTACCAGTGGGCTCTGGAATCTGGATACATGGAATGCCTATTCAGCCTTCTAGACAGTATATAACAATATCAAGGGAAGTCACTGATTTCTCAGATTAACAAAAACAAAGCCTCGGAAGCTACATTTCCCTCACGGGAGAGAGATGACTGATGAGGCTTCGGATCTGGCAAGATTATGAATAAATGAACCTATAGACACCAAAAACTCCGCACGGCAGTGACTAATTACTCATTAATTGCACAAAAATGCTTCCATTTCCAAAACGACTAGAAACGGGTACGATGGCTGCAGCATTCGACCTTCACCTTAACAAGCCGCTCAGTGATTGATCAATAATAGTCGAGCTGAGAAATGCAATTGAAATTAATCAAAGCATTCACTCGATAGAGATCAGTCCAGCAGTATGATTCTATAAATTATTCGATGCATATAACAGTATTCAGATAATTTTATAGTTCGTAATACTGGTTATAAATTCTAAAGTTATTAGATAGATAACACAACATGTTGTGAGGTATATAAAACGATTCTAAACATATACACCAGAGGGCGCTGTATGTGTCGTCTGCTAATTCCCGTCAAGTCAACTTACTTAAATGCAATGTGTCTTTCAACTTTAACTCCTTTTTCTAGCCTATTTCATGCTCAATTTGACTCTCAGAATAGCTTTTATTGCTCGAGAGACAATTACAGACAGGATGTTTCACTCTAAAGCCAATCTGTTAAATTAAGAATGTATGCTGAGCTCTACACTTTTGCAGCTCCATTCCGGTTTTAAGGATTTTATTTCGACATTTAGCGATCGTGAGTTCGCTGCGGGCTGAAAATTTGCTGCGGTCCAACAAAATGGATGCATCGTACCCGTTGCTAGTCGTTTTGCAACTGATTGGATTTTTGGCCAATTAATTAGTAATTAGGCGCTGTCGTACGAGATTATTGGTGTCAATCGTTTCATTTATTGGTGATCTTGCCAGATCCGAAGTTTCGGCTCCCTCTTTTGAAGAGAAGATTGCTTTCGAGGCAAGCGTCCTAAGATTGACAGGAATCAGTGACTTCCCTTGATATATTATATATATAGACAGAAAGCATACACTGCATTGAGTTTGTCCACATCTGCTCGCTCACTGGTAAGACCCCCTGTGCCACAGGGTGTCTTACCAGTGGGCTCTGAATACATGAAATGCCTATGCAACCTTCTAGACGGTATATAATAATATCAAGGGAAGTCACTGATTTCTCAGAAGAACAATAACAAAGCCTCAGAAGCTACATTCCCCTCACGGGAGAGAGCTGAGGCTTCGGATCTGACAAGATTATGAATAAATGAACCTATAGACACCAAAAATTCCGCACAGCAGTGACTAATTACTCATTAATTGCACAAAAATGCTTTCATTTCCAAAACGACCAGCAACGAGTACGATGGCTGCAGCATTCGACCTTCACCTTAACAAGCCGCTCAGTCATTGATCAATAATAGTCCAGCTGAGAAATGCAATTGAAATTAATCAAAGCATTCATTCGATAGAGATCAGTCCAGTTGTATGATTTAAAAAATTATTCCATGCATTTAACAGTATTCATATAATTTTATAGTTCGAAATACTGGTTATAAATTCTAAAGTTATTTGATAGATAATACAACATGTTGTGAGGTATATAAAACGATTCTAAACATATAGACCAGAGGCCACTGTATGTGTCTGCTAATTCCCGTCAAGTCAACTAACTTAAATGCAATGTGTCTTTTAACTTCTTTTTTTCTAGCCTATTTCATGCTCAATTTGACTCTCAGAATAGCTTTTATTGTTCGAGAGACAATTACAGACAGGATGTTTCACTCTGAAGCCATTCTGTTCAATTAAAAATGTATCCAAAGCTCTACACTTTTGCCGCTCCATTCCAGTTTTAAGCATTTGATTTCAAGATTTAGCGATTGTGAGTTCAGTACAGTTCACTGCGGGCTGAAAATTTGCTGCGGTCCGACAAAATGGATGCATCGTACCCGTTGTTAGTCGTTTTGGAATTGATTGGATTTTTGGCCAATTAATTAGTAATTAGGCGTTGCCGTACGAGATTATTGGTGTCAATCGTTTCATTTATTGGTTATCTTGCCAGATCCGAAGTTTCGGCTCCCTCTTTTGAAGAGAAGATTGCTTTCGAGGCAAGCGTCCTAAGATTGGCATGAACTTGACTTCCCTTGATATTATATATATAGACAGTGAGCATTCACGGCATTGAGTTTGGTCCATATATGCTCGCTCACTGGAAAGACCCCCTGTGATTCTAATCATGATTTTTTAAAATTGGGGATGATGATCATCGATCGCATTTTTCCGCTTTTTGACATCTGGCGGTTGCATAGTTCAAATGCTCATAACTTCTCAACAAGAAGAGGTATTTATGTTGTGCTTCATATTAAAGGTAATTGGCTCTTCTTTGTGAATATACATATACCAAAGAAATTTTATTTTGCGACTTTAGACTGATTTCGTCGTGGAGGGTCACATGGCATACCTTGTAGTAAGTCTAACCAACTGACTGCTCTTGAGTCGGAATAGTCAGAACCCAGTCTACTACACTGACTCTAGAGGACAGAGACGATAATCTTTTACGTTCCATAACGTCATCAATTCATCATGGCATGATCATGTTGATATTATCATTAATTTATGATGTTCACTCGCAGACTACTGAACAACGAAGGGGCGTTACTGGCCTTCTCTGGGTACGGAGACAAAGACGCCCGAGTGACCGCTGCCATCGCCAGCAACATCTGGTCTGCGTTTGAGAAGAACGGTAAAGCTGCCTTCAATGAAGATGAACTGCAATTAGTTCTCATGGATTGTGAGGTGAATGACTTTTTAGCCTTCTCATAAAACAAATCTTCATAATTCCTTTCTCCTTCAGGATGGGAAAGTCGCAATAACCAGAGTGGCTAACCTGTTACTGTGTATCTATGCAAAAGAAAACGTTGGACTTGGAATGCTGAGGGCGAAGGTATGTGCGATGTGTGATCTAATTATCTGTGCAATTTCTGATATTCACAGGCCAAAGCACTGGCGGAGTATTTACATGAGCCATTGACGCACGTTGCGTCTTCGTGACAGCTGCATTTAGTAGAAATCGTTAATTCAGCCGCACTTCTTGGTCTGTTGATGTATCTGCGTGGTTCTTGAGCGAAGGTGCTGATAGAGGGCGCTCCTCCTACAGGAGCCACGACCACTGCGTACATGGAATATCATTTGGTGAAGTGTTTGATTTATGCCTTGATTACCCAACATCTGTGTGTATATTTTGTTTGTTTCTTTTGGCATTTTGTGTACATTGTAATAAAGAAAACTATATTACAGCATTTGATGAAAATGATATTATTGGGAAAAAACAGTTGAAACCAAACAAATTAAGGAGGTCAAAGGAAGCAAATCAAATCAACGAGTACAATTTCTGGATTTCCTTTTCGTATGAAAATCCTGGTGGAGTTTCCAGAATCATGGGAATATTGTTGAATACTTGATGCCTCATGAGTCGACGGAAGCCTTCCACTCCTATTTGGCCCTTGCCAATATTCTCATGCCGATCAAGGTGGCATCCAACTTTACCTGTTGATAAGTAAATAAATCATCCATCATGGCGCACATGGTCCTTTACCTTTGGAATCATTCAAATGCACAGCTTTCAGGTATTTTAAGCCAATTATATTCTTCAAGTCATCCATCATTTTGTCAAAACCACTCTGTAATGCAAGGTCATACCCTGACAAAGAAAAAGTACATACATTAAAACCTTGATAACTCTTATCGTCCCTCTTCCTTGAGTTTCCTCTGAGATCCCGACAACTCCCCTAAATTTTTTTTCTTGATCTCTCCAACACTTAATTGTTTGTAGGATCACAAACAATTAATCCTACAAACAACTAATGCAAATGATGGGGTTTTACGACTGCACCGAATCCATTTGGATGATACGGGTGCCAGAACAGAAGCCCCGGGTTCCGCCCAACTCTTATTGATAAATCCCAAGGGTTCTTTATCCTGCATACCACCTGGCCTACACTGCAGAGCCACTGAAGAATTAAAATTACAACGAATTAAATTTACAATTCATAATCCTAACCCCTTCGGCCCAATCGGGTCTCGAACCCGGGACCTCACGCCCCACGATCGGCATAGGATTGCAGTCAGCCGGTCAAACCAACTGAGCTGCATGGTGCCCCCAATTAAGGCAAATCGTCAGTTTGGAACTATGGATACATGTACAATGTACTGTGGTTGGACACAAAATTTTCACTGTGAGATCAACTTTTGCAGTTTTTACGGTCAGACATAAGGTAGTAGATAATAAGAAAAGTAAAGCAACAGAAAAGAATAAAAAATATGCATGGATCATCATTAATAATAAAAAATTGAGAATTTTTTTGTTAATTAGAAGAAAACAAAAAGTGTGACTGACCTGCAGCAAACGCATGACACGTATCAATGCAGACACCAACACGAGACTTATCCTCCACTAATTCAATGATGTCACGCAACTCCTCAAACTTCCCACCCAATGTGTTGCCTTGGCAACTCATATTTTCAATGACTGCAAAGAAAATTAGTTAAAATAACACATAATTCAATGTTCAGAATTATTCCTGAAAAAAAGCCAAACCTGTGATAACAAACTTGGTATTGCGATGTGCTTCGTTGATGCTCTCTGCTATCAGCTCAACGCTCTTCTGTGTTGCGATCTTCCCGCATGTGGATCCTACAGGAGGCGATTATATTTCAATCGGAAATTAAAGAACAATTGAGCAACATCACTAACCAGGGTGGAAGTTATAGAGCGGAAGACCAAGTTTCTCGCACCTTCGTAGTTCATCAACAAGAGTCTCGCGACTCTTTCGGAGGGTGTCTTCATTTGGAGATCCGCAGTTGAGAAGATATGAGCCGTGTGGTAGCACCATACCGGGCGAAAATCCATAATCCTCAAAGAGAAAAAAATCATCATTATTCTTAAATTAATTCAATAATCCACAATATATATGGAGCAATGATTTATAAAAGGGCACGCATTAAGACCCAGCTTAATCCTGGCAAGCGTACGTAGACTCACACGACAGCTTTTGCACTGATTAATTAAGACTCAAACCAACTTTTAGGGTTTTCTTGAAGAGTTCAGCGGTGTTGTCATCAAGTTCTTTGGCTTTCCACTGCCGTTGAGATTTGAGGAACATTCCGAAAGCTTTTGCCCCGAGTTGAGTAGCATCCAGAACCGCTTTATAAAGACCGCCTACGACAACAATTAAGCCAGTGGAAAAATGAAACCAATCAGCATCTAACCTGCGATTGACGTATGAGCGCCTACGAACTTGCTGCCTTTAGGAGGCGCACGTGGGGTTCTCAAAGCGGAAGTCGATTTCCCAGCGGGTGAGCTGCATCTCTCCTTCTTAACTTCCGGTGACTTTGGCTCTGTCAATTTCCTCTTCTTTGGAGAAGATGTTCCTTCTATAAAAACGGCACACTATGCACATTAATTAATAAAGTCACCAGTTGGAGACAAAGTGTGGCGGGAAGCAAGTTCACGCTACTCCTGCGACTCGTCTCTGATTTTACAAGTCCGACAACTCCTTCCATTGGTGAGTAACCACCCATTGCCAATCTCACTACAAAAGTACTCCCGGCTGTTATTTACTCTGTTGTGCCGTAATTTATGAGTAAATTCATCTTTCAGGTCATTCATGAGATTAGCTCCGTGTTGAATGACAGCTGTCATGTTACAGTTTGTGTCATGTACAGAGGACCAGATCTACTACTAAAGATCATTGACTCACAGTGAGGGGTACGTTATATTCTCGTATGCATATGCATTAGTTCCTTTTTTATTTCATCTTTCATTTCATGATCATGTTCGATACACGAATAAATTAATTTCAGTCATTTGTTGAATACTGTTCTTGTAAATAGACACATATTTATGTGCAAAGAGTGATTTATTGTATCTTAGAGCAAAGAAGAATAAGAGAAAGTCATCTCTGAACACAATGATATTGCTGATACATTATAATTCGCTGACATTACAAAGGACCATTCACAGGCCTACATCTAACTGATCTGTGTGTTTGTTAATCCTATGATAAGATTGTGCGCGGTCAGATGTTTCCCCGCTTCCTCAGGTGCAGAAGCCAATAACCAAGTTGCTGTACAGCAACTTGATTATTGGCTCGATGAGTACAAGAATCATAAGAGCCGCTAAAATGTAGGTATCTTTGACGCCTAAAAAATTGAGGTCAAGGGAAATATGATGGCTTTTTTATACAAGATGAGGAGGGTAGTAGAGGGAAAAGGGCCCCCTTTTCCCTCTACTAGGGTCGTAATTGGGAAGCAAGCTCAAAATGTCAATATGCATGAGCAGGGAGTCATCATCTTTTAGGCTTGAAAACACCAAAAGCTGCCAAAAATAGCACATATTTTTATATTTTGTATTTAATTAATCTAGATAAAAATGAGTACTAAATAAAAAATATAGAGGCATGATCAAACTTTGGAAGAGCAGCACTCCCCCACTCTGGCTACGCACACAGGCCCACAGGGGGTCTTACCAGTGAGCGAGCAGATATGGACCTAGCTCCCCAAGGGTAGCGGAGCAGTAATACGCTACGCTACGGCTTGGGGAGCTAATATGGATCATTAGCTGATTAGGACCAAACTCAATCCAAGGATGTTATCATAACGCCACTCGAAATGGTGGGAGATACGAAAGTTGGCAGTGACACAGTGTGCCTTTGTGGCATGCACAATTTAACTAGTATTCGCGCTGTTCGTCATTCAGAATTCATAAATTCGTGCAAATCATATAAACAGAAAATAAAAATATTATTAGTCTCAGTTACCTTCCAACACAACTTTTGTTGCCTTTTTCCTCTTTCGTGTTTCGCGCACCATGACTCACACAACAGCGAGCGACACCAAGCGGATGAAGCGAATCATAATGCACTCGTGGTCTACGTTATGATAAGAAGCGAGCCTCCTGCTAGGTCTAGGACCATAGATATGATGACGAGCTTCTTCCTGTTAGAATACAAGGTCAGACATCGGCCTACCTCCCCATTGTGAAAAACAATAGAAGAGAAGATTCGCCCCCAAAAAAAAAAATTATTAATAATAAATGTATTTCATGAGAGGTCATTTGGACGTTGTTCAGGAATTAATTTGGTAGAGATATAAACGAGAAATTAGCAGAACACGTGTGATTGACGCAACTGGATTATTTATGAATGTGGATTTGGAGGGTTCTATTGAGAAGTAATTTCTTGGAATTTTAGAATTTATATGTAACGTGAATGAAAGAATTAGAAACAGGAGAGCTTCGTGATCTACGAGGAGCTATAACGAGGGGCACAATTTTACAATAATTATGGTTATTTGATTTAGTTAACGACATGAGAGAGAGAAAAAAAAAACTTAAGGAGGACCTTTGCTTATTATTCTTGATCAACCAGTAACGGATGATAGAGGATGCATCCCAAAAGACCAATACGCCTTTTGACTGACATAATTTTAGACATCACTCTTGCTAATTCCTTGTTGCGTCGAATTTGAGAGGTTTACAATTTCGCTTTCATCTTGTGTTCGATTTCGTTCTGTCGTAATGTCGTAAAAGTGATTATCCTATTGTTAACAATGAAAGCCGTCGAGTGAGCAGATCTATCAGCAGTTCTCATGATCGAAGGATATCTTATAATAATTCTTATTTCAATTCATCTTGAATATTATTCATAGCTGACCGAATTTTTCAAAATCGGTCTCTTGTCACCCACACAAACTCTAAAAACGGTCTAAAAAGTTCCGAAATGAACAGAGGTCCTCTTTAATAAAACGATGACATATCTGGAGATCAACAGAAAAAGGTATTACAATTTAGTGCAGAAGATTGCAATGTATTATACGTGGTAAATCGAACAAGAAACGGATATCTTTATGCCATGTAACATATAATCTTTTTTTGGATGAATGAACGATCGAGGTCGATAATTTGGGATCCTTAGAGTGGCATACATGCAGTGACTTCTGAAAAGAGTGTACTTGGCATCGATGGCAAAATCCTGAAAAATAGTCCATATATAAACTGAAAGCCAAAAGAAAGTACACCCCCTTAGAAATATACATGCAATATGTATACTCATGCTTCTTCAACGTCTCCCAAAATTGTTATGGACATTGAGCAACCATTTTTAGGCCTGTGATTAAACTTATTGATTAATTTCGTGAAGCGTGGATCCTTCTGGATCTCAAATAGCAGAGAAGGGGTCAAAATCAAAAGTAACACTTCCATTAGCACATCAAATTCTTTGTTCAAAGCAATAATCAATCCCGGATATGACCACCCTGGCCTCTACACATGATCGGAATACCGTTGGGCAATAAGATTCCCATTGATGAGGATGAGTGGAGTCTTGGTCCAACGGGATATCCCTGTCCACACCATCACATTTGCCCCACCCCAACGATCGAACTCAGTTTGATGCAAGTCTTTCTCCTCCACATTCTTCCTCTTTCGTCTGTGTTGGAAGCTTGAACCTTGATTCGTTCGTAAAACGGATCTTGTCCCATCATTGCCAAGTCCATCTCTGATGCTGCTGGGCCCACGCCAGCCTCTGTTGCCGATTTTGGACTGACAGAATTGGCCTCTGGATGGACGCCTGCAGGATAAGCCGGAGTGTCGAAGTCGACGGTGAACTGTTTGTGGGCTGATTGGGCGTCCATGGAGACCGATTGTAACTGCAGAGGTGTGGGATGCACGGTGGAGCCGGTTCCGGAGATGTGAGAGCATCATATACCTATCCCATCTTCTGGATGTCACAGAGGGCCATCCAGGGCCGAGGTAGGTCCTTCAATCAACCAATTTCAGCAGCACGTTGCCTTAATCGTCGTATTGTTTTTTATTTTATTTTATTTTTTATTTTTTTTATTGCACGTCTTCTTTGCATGGTATTGAGTCATGACATTTCAAATTTGAAGATGGCGAATTGTTTGTCGATAGATCAGGAGCACAATGACCCAGTTTGAACATTTTTTATCACTTACAAGGAAGTTGTAAGAAATTGACATGTTTTACCCAAAAACCGATTAACCCAAGGGGGAGTATGTTTTACCGTTTTTATGTTAGCCTATTCATGTGATTGTGACCTCAGACAATAGCCTTCCAAAGCATTCATGATTATTTGACCAATAAGTATGATTGATCCTCAAAATAAAAAGGGGTACTTTCTTTTGGCTTTCAGTTTAGTTGGAGAAGCCTCTTATCTAGTATTTCAGGCCTTTTACCTGGTCATTTTATGGCAAATATTCCCAGAAATATCGCATTCACCTCACAGCGCACAGTCGTCGCTCAGCGCTGAGCAGCTCGAAGCCGAGAAAAAGTAGGCATGCTTGTTATCGCCAAATGAAATCAAACATTTTTGATTGTGTGAGTGGATTTTACTACGTTCTACGTGTATATAATTCTATCAGACACGACTTTTCTTTTTCGAGAAAAGAAAACTAAACAGTCTCTCCTTGGTTAGCGAATTCTTTCAACAGATTTCGGGTTTTCGGTGATTTCTACGTACCGATTCCACATTACTTACTAATTACTTACTAATAATTTCGCGATCGCGTGTGCACACACCATCTCGAGGGGATCTCGAGGATTCAAGATGATCATCGGTTACATCTTGTGGTAGTACGTCTCGTTTGAAATTAAATGAAATTGCATTCAGATAACAAGAGAGTGAAAACAAAAAAAAAAACAAAACAAAAAAATACAAACAAAAAAAAACATGGCATACAGTGCAAATGAATAACATATCAAAAACCTCGTCATCCAGGGTGAGCTAGCATCATTAGACTGAGAAGCCCATCATCCAGCGCCCGCCACTCACCCTATGAGTTAAATAATATAACATACACTATCTTATTGATTATAGTGATTGTTAAATTCCATACCTGATAGAACTTTCCACCATTGATGCTGGACCGTATATGGAGCTGAACGAAGCTGCAAGAAGTCAATCCCATTGATCTGTTTACTTTGCTGAATGTGGGTCATTTCACTAATGGATCATGCTGCGTCTTGATAAAACGATAAGCATGTTCTCTTTTGCTCCTTCAAGTAGTGTTAATGGGTATTATTTACTAGAAGAACCCCGAAGCCTTTGCCGTTCATTAATGGGATTGATGAAATCAACACGACCTGTGTAACACTGCATCTGCAAGGTCATTCAAAGGGCGTCCTCCATCTGCAGGCAACACTAAATCCACTCTCCATTTTTTTATTATTATTATTATTATTATTATTATTATTATTATTATTACATGTACTGTATGATTTATTTATTTTTATCTTAAAAGTACTATTTTGCTTGTAGATCGATTATACTGTTTCAGTATCGACCTTGGTTTTGCCAGATGTCTTCATTCAAGTTCAATAGAAATAGAGAGAATTCAATAGATATCCCAGAATTATCAGCAGACAGCAATATTTTACAATGCGACTGGATCATTGGCTCATTTCCATGGACATTTTGTATCGTTATTCGTTATTGACTTGCAATCATCCCAAAAACATTGAACATTCCAGCGCCACGATAAGACGCGGATTCATGACTTCACTATAAAATTTATATACTATCAAATATTATATAAATAGAATAAACTTTAAATATTATTTATTATTTAGAACTGAATAAATCATTACATAGTTTGACTACAAAAATTTGATTGACTTCAACTTGACTTGATTCTTAAGACATGTATACACAGGTTTGTAATTGTGTAGACTATCAACATATTCAGGGGCTGATGGTGAGTGGACTGCTGCTTGGATGAGAATGAGAGAGAGAAAGAGAGTGTATGTGTGTTTTACGTCGTACACGTTTTTCAATCGGCAGCCAGTGTAGGTTAGAGAGTACTGAGGTGATGTGCTTTCGCCTAGAGATTCCATGTAGTGAATAGTCGCGCTGCATTGTTTTGTACAGCTTGTAGCTTTCACATAAGTGGTTGCGGCAAGCCCAACAAGAGTCCATTGTGAAAGTCGATCCTGCAAGTTACTGTTGCATTTAATACCCTACAGCAAATGTTGTTAATAACTTGAATTCGTATATCCATTGCCTTGGCACGATCTGATCTCTTCGATTTGACGAGAACTTCCGTCTTTTTCTCACTCAGTTTCAGTTTATTATACAGGGTGTTTCAAAAGTATATTACAAGTAATGGGGATTTTTAAACCTTGCGTAAATTGTTACAAAAATGCTCTTTTCTCTAAAACTGTGCTATGTACTCCGATAAAACTATCATTCTTAGTTTCAGAAGCCTTTTATAAAATAAATTAGGCCTTTTGCCGGGTCATTTTGTGGCAAATATTCCAGAAATGCTGTATTAACGACACGTCTCAAAGCGCACGTTCATCGTTCGGCTCGGAGCATCAGAGGCCGCGAACAAACATGCGTACACAATCACAGAACATGAACATAATGGCGACATCGCCAGATCTACCGCTCCAAATCAAAACTATTCTTTAACATTAAAGGGATGGGGAACTGAATTTTAAGTGATGCTCTATTGACTCATAGCACCAATTGATAGCATTCCGTGCCAAAAACACCATGCCTGGATTCAAGCGTAAGGAAATAATGCATTTCGGATATCGGGGTTAACATTGGGCCTATGGGAGAATGGCTTCCATTACAAAGTATAGGAGGCAAACGTCAGCTGAAGGCTTGCCGTGATTGGTCCCGTTGCCCTCGTGAAGCTATCGATTTCAGCCAATCAGAGCAGATCATCTTCGCCATAAAAGGACATCTTTGTTGTTTACGAAACGAAAGCGCATGCGTGGTGCACTCTGGCTGACCTTTTTACTGTTTCAGGATGAGAGACATGGTAGGTGTCCTAGAAAATCTCTTGTTAAAATAAGAAAAATAGCGAAAAATATTTTTTTTTCACGCCTGACTGGTGGCAAAATGATTATTCTATCTACTTCCGAAAATAAAATAAAAAAATATCCACGGGTTTAGTCGCAGGACACGCTGATATGACGAGGCCCATTGTAAAAGATGGGGAACTCGGTGTTTCATCACAGCTCCTGACGTCACGCCTAATTAGCAATATATCTCCCGGGAAATCCTTAGGGATGATATTCCTTGTGTGGGCCAGGCATAGGAATCATTTTTGGTGCATCAAATAACGACTCAAAGTCCAATTTTAACCAGTTCTCCCTCCCTTTAACTAGCATGCATATCAACAAAATCAACAACGACATCAACAACAACATGAAAGTGTTATATACTATAGAGCGTCTTCTAGTTCAACGATAAAGTATCTCCTCTGCATGACCATGGGAGCCTTTGATGCAAATTTCGATGAATACTGTTTTATGTGATCAATCGACAATTATCCAATGTGACCCAGACAAATATATGTATACTGATTGAATATAATTATATTCAACCGCTCTAGTGGGGGTATTTTATACCGTTCAAAACGATGAGGGCTCATCCCTTTCATTTCGGCTCAGAGAAGCAGAGGCTGCAAACAAACAGGCGTGCACAATGGCACTATCATCAAATCTGCAACTTCGAATCAAACCTTTTCTGTGATACTCTATATTAGTATTCAGTAATTATCCACAAATCCTTTCATGAGAAGAAAATAAGGGACGGGAGTTATTTACCAGAGGGTCTTCGCATGATAATGTTATTATTTGAACTCCCCTCTGTATGCGCAAAGGAGCCTATGGTGTAAGACTTTATTTGTTTATGCAAGCAATCTTGCATTGCATGCTCGTGTGGCCAATACATGCATGTATTGTGTATTAATACTCACTATGGAATGATCCGGACTCTCGCACAAAATATTTAGCATGCATGTGCCGTAATTAATTGCTGCAACGCTAGTCCTGGCTGTTTGTTTGGGTTACGACAGAAATGTAGAGATCGAATAAAGTGTTTATAATTATTAACTTATGATACTAATAAAACATCCACACATCTTTTCTTCAGAGCAATGGTGTGTGTGTGTGTGTGTGTGTGTGTGTGTGTGTGTGTGTGTGTGTGTGTGTGTGTGTGTGTGTGTGAGAGAGAGAGAGAGAGAGAGAGAGAGAGAGAAAGAGAGAGAGAGAGAGAGATAATGATTTATTTTGGCACAACAATTAACTAGATATATAAATACAATTAAAACAAAGGCCTTGGAGACCAATGAAAGGCAATTCGAGAATGCCGCTTAACTCACTGGCCACCAGAGGGAAAAAATGCCGCAAGGAAAATTTAGAATAAGGTTGAATTAATTTTAAACATATGTAACAAGAAAAGAAAAAAAGAAAAAGGATATAAATACATGCAATTAAAAGAGGGGAAAAAAAAAAGAAGAAAAGAAACAAGCAAAAGTGAATATTTACAGATTTGAGTGTATTAAGGCCTGGTACAAATATAACAATTTTGATTTAAACAGACTCTTGAGTAATGTGATATCAGATAATTTTTTGAATAATTTGAGAAGCCATTCAAAGAATGTGAAAAAAAATTATCAAAAATACAAGGTGGTTGGGTGTTAACAGTGTCGATTAATTTATATCTTAACAGTTGTCTGCAATACTCATGCAAGAAACGAGGAGTGGAAAGTCTATATTACTTCTTCGGGTGTTATAAGAGTGATGATCTCCATTTAAAAGTGATAAATCCATTCAGAAAATAGGTTGCAAGTTGCAAATTAAATAATTTATGTGTAAATTTAAGCTGCTGCAATTGATGAATATCTTTCATTTTGAGTATTTTTAAATCAATGAATAATGGGTCTGTATGTGAAAAGGGGGCCGAATTTGTGATTACTCTCATAGCTTTTTTCTGTAGTTTGAATAATGGCTCAGCTTTCCCTCCCCATAACAGAATACCATAATTCAGATGGCAACTGATCAGTGCAGTATAAATAGTTTTTAAAATAGCACAAGGCAAGAATTTCTTGAGTCTATACAAAACTCCGATTACTTTAGAAATCTTTCTTGATGTTGCAGATATGTAGGGTTTCCAAGATAAATTTTGATCAATTATAATACCTAAGTAACTAAAGTGGTCTACTATTTCTATCTCTTCTTTATTTAATATGAGCTTTGGTGGCAGGACAGACTTCTGGAGGGGAAAGTAATATAGTGCTTTTGTTTTACTGACATTGATTTTCATTTTATTTGCATTAAGCCATGTGCTAACTTTTGATAACTCAAATTTGATTGATTGCGATGGATGGTTAGAGAAAAAGTTCATTGTAGATAATAGAGTTGTATCATCAGCATAATTAATCATTTGAAATGTGTCAGAACTACAATTGAAATCGTTCATGTATACCAGAAACAAGAAGGGACCCAAAATTGATCCTTGGGGGACTCCTATATTGAGATCAGCAAAATCTGAGTTGGCTTGATTACAGTTGCAATATGTATGCAATATATTGCTTTCGGTTACTTAAGTAATTCTTGAGGAGGCTGATGGCACTTTCATTTAAGCCATAATATTTGAGTTTATCAAGCAGTATTTGGTGATCAAGGCAGTCAAACGCTTTCGTCAAATCAATAAAAATATTGAAAGGATTTGTACCCTTACCCATGTCATTTACCACTCTGTCGACCAGTTCCAGTACGGCGTGTTCAGCAGAATGCCCTTTTCTGAAACCATACTGATGATTGAATAGAAGAGAATTATCAGTGAAATATTTATACAGTTGTTTAAGCAGAAGTTTTTCAAAAATCTTTGAGATAGATGGCAGTATAGATATGGGTCTATAATTATTAGAGTCAAATTTATCACCTTTCTTGAATAGTGCCTTAACTCGGGCAACTTTCAAAGAATCTGGAAATTTGCAAGTTGAAACCGACTGATTAAAGAGAATTGTCAGTGGTTGAATTATTACTGGCTTGATTGCCTTAATCAGCGAAGATGAAACACCATCGCCAGAGGTTGTTGGTTTGCTTTTTAGGTCATTAATTGCAGCTTCTACTTCAAGGTAGTTACTGGATGGAAGGAAAACTGGGTCTCAATGTTTTGAGTAAGGTAGTCATTATAATTAATTTGCTGTGCATTTGAGTTCTGAAAAGAATTCGATATTTTAAGTCCTATAGTTGAGAAATGTTTGTTCAGTGCAATTGCTATAGATTTATTATTTGTAAAAGTAGTACCATCTAGGTTAATTTGCAAAGGAAGATCTTGTTCATCGGTACAATTTCCTCGCACAAGTAGCTCATTTATAGACTGCCATGTTCCTTTTATGTCATTTTTACATTGATCAAATTTAGAATGATAATAAGCAGCTTTTGCAGCACGAATGAGTTTTTTAAGAATTGTATTATAGTTGGATAAATTCACTTTTAGAACTGTGTATTGAGGAGTAGAAGGGTTGCTTTGTTTAATTTTCTTATACAATTTATCTCTGGATTTAATTGATTTCAATAAGCCCAAGGTAATCCATGGTGTTTTTTTCTGTTTATATTTGTTAACTTTTACTCGTTTTGTTTGAGTGTTAGCACTTATAGCTTCCTGTAAAGTTTCTTCAAATAATTGATAATTTTCCTTTAAAACCCTTTCATGGTCAATACGATGCAAAAAATCAGCATCACATATGTGGTCACATACTTTTTGTTAAAGTCAGTTACTTTTTTAGTAATTGTAATGTAGCGATTATGAACCTTAGATTTTTTAAGACAATCAATGGTCACAAAGCACCCCTGATGATCAGATAGTTTAGTAATCATGATGCCTGCCATAGTAAACAACCAAAATAAAGGACATAGTTGTCAAAATAAGAGGCCACTTTTAACTAGAAATGATAATTATATTTTGGTACATAGCGCGGTTTTATAGAAAAGAGCCTTTTTGTAACAAATTACGCAATATTGAAAAATCCCCATTACACGTACTTGTAAATATACTTTTGAAACTCTCTGTATTGTACATGAATTGTGCAAAATATGTACTTCGACTGTTTCCGCCCATGAGCTCCGATGCCGGAGGGCTGCATTTTGGCAGATGCAGATATTGTTCAATCTCATGTATAGATCCCGACGCATGCAAGCGCGTCATCGAAATTTTCCCAGTCACATAATATAGGCCTACCCTTATCCCATGTCTGATGGTAACCATGGTAACGCCATAATTCAGCTTTGTTTCTATTGGATAATTGATTCATATCGTACTAGTAATTCATATGTTTAAATAGTGATACATTTATATATTATTATTAATTGACATGAACAGTTGAACACGATCGATATCTTATATTTATAGTTTTCTATACACTTTTATGTTGACTTACAGACATGCGCGTCCGAAGGGGTCATGATTGACTGAACAAACTTTTACTTATTTCCACTCACGATTTTCTTAAGCAAAAATGAAAATCGATCGTGATAAAATCTCCTGAATTTGCCACGATTTCGTAATTTTCTATCACGTACGTGCGGTTATTTTGACAATATCATTTATAAATTGTGTAATGAAGCTCGAAAACTGGTTGGTAATATTGGTTATTCAATCGAAGGATATTTACAGTCGATGGAATAGTAGAACCTTATTTATGGATGCCGTTTGAATGAGGGTAAAATTGTTGAAGAATTTTCCCTGATAATAAAGTGTAACGTGTAGCCACGTCTCATGTGATAAGCATGCCAAGTGTGCATCGAAATCACGCGCCGCCTGCCTGAGAGACCTTAAACGCCCACGTGTTAATGTTGACAAAAACAGCTTCAATCGGCATTCGCCAGGGGACGCTTCCTGAAGCGCCTCGCTGATTGGCTGCAGCATCCTATATAAACTCAGCTTCACTGAGAATCTTTCTCTGTCATATTTTAGCACTCTCGCTTCTAGGATCGGGACGGACTTCTGCCTGCCTTCCTAAAACGAAACCCAGATTTGGAGGCTCCTGTAGTCGATAGTGTACGGTATATCGCATCCAACAAACGCATAGTACGTATTTTAGATCGCGCATGCCTGTTCAGGAATTATGCCTGCTAATTAAACTTTCGAAAAGATCAGTTAATGTTTGTTATTGTTATTGCTTTCGTTTTTATCTATTATCCTTTTTCTGGCTGCAATTGCTGTGAGGAACAGCTTCAACACACCGAGTTGATGTCTTGAATTAATTTCCACTACTTTAATAGTATTATTTGTGTTTTTTTTTCTTTCATTGGTTAAGGATAACCGTTGTATGTAGCTGGCAGTTTGAACATATCTCATGTACGTTAATTCGCCCAAGTGACAAGACCCAACCCCCCAAGTCATAACAAAATCTCACTCTCCTTCCAGATCACAACTCCCATATCAGTTCCACCAAACTTAGCCACCATGCCCGAAGTGTTGGCTCAGTGCCAAGAGAAGCGCAAAGCATCAGACCAGAACAACCAGAGCAGTGAGGAGGAAGGCACTGACCACGGTCTTCTGCCTATTTACAAATACCGCCGCCTCATAGACCGCATCAACGATCGTGTTCAGGCAGGATCAAAGTTCTTCTCGCTAGAATTCTTTCCCCCTCGCACCGCCAATGGAGCCGTCAACCTCATCTCAAGGTCAGTGTCTAATTAATTCATAATTACAGATAAGAGTTATTTTATTTTATTGAGGTTTCCAATTGATGAATCTGTCGTTTGTAGGTTTGACCGCATGGCCATGGGTCGACCGCTGTTCTGCGACATCACATGGCATCCCGCTGGAGACCCCGGCTCAGATAAACCCACCAGCTCCACAAGTATTGCCAATAGCATGGTCAACTACTGTGGCCTGGAGACAATGCTGCACATCACCTGCTGTGGCCTTACTAAGCAGCAGATCACCAATCACCTGACCAAGGCCAAGAACCTCGGAATCAGGAACATCCTTGCCCTGCGTGGAGGTCAGTATCTGGGAGGTCAACAAGGGGTCAAGATTCATCTCAAGGGCTATTTAGATTGTAATTGAGTGCTTGACTAAGCGGAAGTGATAGCACCCGCAAGTGTGAATTTGTATTGGTAAATCTATTAGTCTGTATAAATTGATATATGTTAATCATTATGAGGGCATATATGTTAATCATTATATTGGCATATATGTTAATCATTATATTGGCATATATGTTAATCATTATGTGGGTATGTGTGTCACTGTTATTATTATTCAAGCACTCACTCATTCACTACACAGATCCCCCTGGTGATGAAGAATGGAAGGCACCGGAAGACGGGTTCAATTTTGGAACAGATCTGGTACGACACATTCGCGAAGTTTTTGGCGACCATTTTGTGATTGCGGTGGCAGGTAAGGCTCAGGTTGCTGACCATATTTATTATGTAATCACTTTGCGTCTCCAAGGTTACCCCACGGGTCATCCGGATTCACCTTCCTACGAGGAAGATCTCCAGCACATGAAAGAGAAGGTTGACGCTGGAGCGGACTTCATCATCACTCAGCTCTTCTTCAAAGCGGAAACGTTCCTCAAATACGTCAGCGACTGTCGTGCCATTGGCATCAGTGTTCCCATCATGCCGGGAATCCTACCCATCCAGGTACTGATCAGCGTTACTTAGATCGAGATCTCTCATTGTCAATTCCTGTTTTTAGGCGTATCAGAGTCTGAGGCATATTGTGAAGCTGTCACGATTAGAAGTTCCAGACGACATCATTGACACCATCACCCCGATTAAGGACAATGATGAAGCCATCCGTAATTACGGCATTTTTCAAGCCACTGAGATGTGTCGTGACCTGCTTGACAGTGGATCCATCCACGGCCTGCATTTCTACACTCTGAACCGGGAAGTGGCCACCATTCAGGTTCTGAAAGCCCTTGGAATGTGGTGCGAAGATCCGAGACGATCTTTGCCGTGGAAAACCACCGCAAATCACAATCGGTGCAAAGAAGACGTTCGCCCGATCTTTTGGAGCGCCCGGCCACAGAGCTATGTGTATCGGACTTCCGAATGGGATGAGTTCCCAAACGGACGATGGGGAAATTCCGCCTCTGCCGCGTTCCGTGACCTCAGTGACTATTACTTGTTCTACTTGAAGAGCCGGGCTCCGAAGGAAGAGCTGCTCAAAATGTGGGGTGAAGAACTGAAATGCGAAAAAGATGTGTTTGGCGTGTTTGAGCGATACTTGACGGGGGAAGCCAACCCTAATGGTGTGAAGGTGAATTTCATTTTAATCATATTAATTAATAATATAACTTATTATTTCAAGGTTAATCGTATTCCTTGGAATGATGAGCCACTTGCGTCCGAGACGACCGTCATTGCTTCTGAATTGGCTGAGCTGAACCGACAGGGAGTCCTCACCATCAACTCCCAGCCCAACGTCAATGGCGCTCCGTCAACCGATCCCGTGCACGGATGGGGCAACCCTGGTGGCTTCATCTACAAAAAGGCCTACGTTGAGTTCTTCACCGCCAAAGAAAATGTTGAATGTTTGCTGGAGGTGCTCAAGGAGTATCCACAGGTGGACTATCACATTCTAGATCGAAAGGTGAGATTTTAATGAGATAATGACTCTCTTCTAACTGGACATCTGAGCAGGGAGATGCTGATCTGACCAGCACTGACCTTGTTCAGCCTGCAGCCCTCACTTGGGGAGTGTTCCCAGGGAAAGAGATCATTCAGCCCACAGTGGTTGATCCGATCGCATTTAAGAGCTGGAGGGTGAGATTTTGTATTTTGATTCATTTCATGTGAATTCATGTGATCCTTAATTAGGACGAGGCGTTTGGTCTGTGGCGGGAACAGTGGGCCAGTCTCTATGACGCTGCCTCTCCCTCCAGACAGATCATCCAAAACATCGTGGATAACTACTACCTGGTAAACCTAGTCGACAATGATTTCCCCCGCAAGACGTGTCTCTTTGAACTGCTGAACAAAATGCTGGAAATGAGATCTAACGGAGGCCCCACTTTTGCTGCTGCGGTAGAGGCACAACAGTGATCGATTGGTGAGTGTTTCTCATAAAATATTGAATTTTTAAGCTTGAAAACTTCTTTTTCTAATCAGGGATCAGCTAATGTTTTGAGGAACAGGAGGATTTCTGTGAAATGATGTTATTTTTCTCTTGTTATTATTTATAAGTTTTTTTTTAACATCTGTTTTTAGGGAATTGAGCTGTGGTCCGTTAGCTGCTTTTAGTCATTATGTTGAAAATTATTCAATCACATAGGGTTTTAACTATTCTTACAGCTTCCGAGTAGCTTCGTATTTTTTGTACAATCTCCCCAAACACACACAAAAAAAGCGCACAAACATTTTGGGCTTAATTAATTAATTAAATTAATTAATTAATTAAGTTGGCCTACCGATATTAATGCTGTGTTATTTATTTTCAAGGTTTCTTTGCATGAGATTTGTCGTTGGAATAAATCTTTGGTGTTAACAGTGAATACGTTTTATGTTTTTTGTAATTAAATTTTATATCATTCCCTCCCCATTGTCTAACGAGCAGACGACGCCACAAGCGGCCAACTGAATGTTACACAATGTATCATTCCCGTGATCTTTCTTGTTGTACACTCAACCGATGCTTCACTGGAATCAGATCTTTTTATTTTCACTGTTTGAGTAGTTCTGTGGGAATGGCAAATCCTGACTTGAATGGAGTGGATCTATAGATCAGCATGGCAAGTGGAAGCTATGAGCCTGAAGCATACGCTCGTGACATGATTCCTTAATGTTTAAATGCAAACTGGTACCTAGCAGTTTCGAGAAGTAGTCTGCAACTCTAAAGATAATTAAGATATTGAGTACGATTTCATTAAAAAAAAAATCAATGCCAAGCTTCTCCCAAGGCTTTGATGGAATATGATGGGGTAGCATTGATTCCTTCTGCTGATGGATGATCTGTTTGACATGTTGGCATCCACGAACTGCAGCTCTGACATCATCCGTCATGTTCGGCCAGAACACCAGCTGTCTTGCTCGAAGTAAGATCTTTTCCTCACCAAATTGGCCAATGTGCAGATCAGTGATGCACTCTTCGCTCAGAATCTGGAATGATAAGACTTGTAGAGAAGGCCATCTGTGACGCTTAACTCATCCTTACAGTTCCAGTACTCGTTGGTTTTTGAATTGGTGAGATGTGTATGTGTAGGCCAACCATGTAGGATGTATTAAGCCAGCTGATTCATAGTTGGGTTACTTGCTGTCGCCCGTCTGACGCGATCTAGTCTGGTTTCAGTTGCATTGACGGTGCTTGTAATGGCATGGACTGGCATGGTGATATCTGGATCAATGTCATGAGGTTTTCCTGAGTCAATCGGCAATTTACTTAAGACATCTGCAATGCAGTTGTTCTTCTCTTTCAGGTATTCCAGTCTGACGTCATATTCATAAATCTTTAGCAGCGGCCTTTGTTGTCGAACTGAGGAGAGATGAACCGGTCTGTGAAACATAGAAACGAGAGGTTTTTGGTCTGTCACGCGGTTCTCTTTCCTCCGTAAATGTAATTGTGCAGTCTGAAGAGCAAACACAATTGCTGTCCGTTCTCTCTCAAGAGTCGGGCAGTTTATTTCAGCAGGAATCAGACAGAACTCTCCCAACCAATACCACCAGCTTCCCATCATAACAGCACCCATACCCACCAAAAATACGCGAGAACGGGAGCCTTTGAGGTGACCTGCTTGATGTCCTGAAAAACTTTTTCTTGTTGAGACTCTCAAGAAAAGATTGCATGACATAATTACCGATATCTGAGGTATTACCGGATTTATCTTTGATAGCGGTAATAATAAATATATTCGATTCAGTAACGAAAGGGAGAAAGTTAAGGCGATATTTAAAGATGTTAATTGTGGGAGAGTTGATGGTGTCTGCTGGGAGGGAGTTCCATGCTGTTATGATGCGGTGTCGTAAGGCAGTCGAGTAAGTAGTTGTGTTTGTCCTCTGTTTGGTCAATTTGTGTCTGTGTCCTCGGGTCGATGTAGTCTGAATGGGGGGTAGTACGTCTGTATGTTTGATGTTGGTCAATCCGTTGATGATTTTGTGTGTCTCAATCAAGTTGGTCGTAGTCGTCTGTAGGTCAGGATTGGCAGTCCGAGTTGTTTCAGTCGTTGTGGTTCAGGAGGGGATAGGAGAGCTAGTTGGATTCTTTGGTTAAATACTTTCGAGTACTGAAGGTTGAGAGCGTTTGCTTTGTCGACATCAGTGGTGACTAGTGAATTGTCATCGTTCACGAGGTCTGGAATGGGGAAGGTTTGTCTAGGGCCGTTGATAAATTGCCAGAATATTTTTGGGGGGACTTATTTATTTTGTGGGCAAGTGTGGTTTCATAGACTTTCTTAGCTTGTCGTAGGGCAGTGATGGCTTTGTTTCTGGCTGTTTTGTAGCGTTTGAAGTTTTCAATTGTTCTGAGGTCTTTGTATTTGTAGCATGCGTTATTGCGTGAGTTTATGGTTTGTTGCGCTGGGGTTGAAAGCCATGGAGTGTGGAGATTGTTTGGGCGTGGTCGGGAGAGAGGCACATGTTTGGTAGTGAGCTTGGTCAAGGTTTACTGGATTCCGCTCCATGCATGTTCTTCATCACGGGGTTCTTCATCATGTTGGGATCATTCTTTTTCAGTAAACTCTTTGTGAAATTTTGCCCAGTCTGCATAGGCAAAGAAGGGATGGGGATCTAAGGTGGTTTGCGTGGTTGCTTGGTCGATAGTAAAAGAGGTGGCAGTGTGGTCACTCCTACCAATGGGTGGGTGATGTACAAGGTCTTTGATACTGTTGGGGGAGTTGGTCAATAGGAGGTCAAGGATGTTGGAGGCTTTTTGTTGTGTCTGATCCGAGTTGGTTGGTCGATGAGCTGGGTGAGGAAGTGGTCTGCAAGACAGGTGTTAAGATGTTCGTCTGGCCATGATTTATCAGCAGGAGAATTGGTTGGTCGATACCTTAATTTGAGCCAAGTTATTCGGGGGTAGTTAAAGTCACCGATAATGAAGGTTGATTGGTGAGTCTGACATGCTGCTGAAATTGACGTGAGTAGGGCTTTGTGGTCTAGTGAGGAGAGGATGCGATAGATGCATCTAAGAGTTGATAGGCCAACTGGGGTTTTGATTTTGAGCCATATAGATATTTTTGGGGGGAGGCTTCATTCAGGCTGATGTCTTCGCTGACTTCAATGTCGTTCTGTACATAGATGGCGATGCAACGATTGAGGTTGTGTTTGTCGAATTTGTGGTGAAGGGGGAAGTTTTGAATTATGAGCAGGTCGACTGGGTCAGGGATGTTGCGATGTTTAGGGAGGGCTTCAGTGATGCATACAAAAACCGGTTTGGTTGTGGTTATTAGTGATTGGAGGTCGGCGAGCTTGTTGGTAATCGTGTCAGCATTAGACCCCCCAGTCACTTGAAAATGGAATTATGACTTGACTTATATGAAATTCGACTGACAACTTCAACTAGTTGAAAAAATTCAACTCCAACTTGCTAAAAGAAATTCAACTCACTTTTTCAACTTGTACAGTCAAGCCTTTATTACTTGATGCGACATCAAGAGCGTGATGAGCTGGTGAGTATTAAAAAGTGATATGCGTAAAACTGCTCATATGTAAAAAAGTAAATTAACTACATTCAACTTGATCAAAGGACAAGGATACACGAGCACAAAATTGCAAGAATAAGAAAAACCTTGACTAGACATTAACAGTGAGGTGAGGTGATGATATCAAAGTGATATGCCAAAAACTTGCTGAAAAGCAAAAAAAACTTGGAAAAAAAGTAAATTAAATACCCTCATGCATGGTATCATCATACAGGAGCACAAAATGCAGGAACACAAAAATTCTTGACTAGACATTAAAAGTGAGATGAGCGGATCATTTTCAAAAAGTGAGATGACAAAAGCTTACTTAGTAAAATAATCAATAGTTCCTAAATGCCAGAACATGAACAAAAAATCTTGACTGGGCATTAAATGTGAGACAAGGGGGTCTAGTCAACATTCGTGTAGAGAATCCTGGATGGAATCCTGTAGAGAATCCTGGATGGGGGTCCTTCTCGGGTGTTCAATGTGTACAGCCAGTACAGGGGGTTTGTGCGACTTTTCATTATGATCTTCGGTCTTCTTGTTTTCTTGAGCATTTTTACGCAATTACGCCGTTGATACTACATGTATTCTAGAATAAACGCCAGGTTATCCAGGGACTCAGTCCAGCATAACTTCATATCAGCATATCGTCATAATGTGTTTTCTGTGGGCATGATGCAATAGGAGTCTTGGAACGAGATTAAGTCCAGCATAGACCACATCTGTATAATGCTCTATTTCGGTCAATTGGAGCTAGCCCTTCGATCACTATATCACATCCCGATACATGTTGAAGAGTTGAGTACCCCCGGTACTTCACGCTCTCTCCAGATTCACAGGTTCGGTCCCTGACCGAGAATTTCTTGAAACAGAGTCAGTATTATGAACCAACTACATGATGCACGTCTTAACTGGGCTGGGTCCGAACACAAGAGGGGTCTCGAATCCCTCCTACTGAGTTGCCCGCTCAGTCTCACTCAAAATGGTATCTGCTCGTGTTCCTTCCCCAGCGCCTTTTATTTGAAATACAGACATAATGGTGATCACAAATGGATATGGGATGGTCCGACAACAGCGATGCATGCACATTAAAATAATGACCGCCCGGACCATCCTGTCGCTAGATAATGGTTGCCCTGACCGGTCACTCGTGAAGACAACACATTAAACCTAATTATCTGGTAACTGATGTAATAATACCACCAAAAGGCTGATCGTACTTTTCAATGCGACATACTAGTATAATAATGATAGGTCTATATGAGCGCATTCGGCCGGGGCGAAACCAGTCTCGGTTAACCTATACCAAATATTCAAGCGAAGTAAAAGATTCTGGAAGTAATAACGCTGAGCCAGCTGTCGAGCAGCGAAATGAACATAACAGTGAAACGGACATCTTCAGCGAGCGCTTTGTAAAAAATAAAAGCATTCTTGAATCGAGCAACCTCGTGTAATGTTGTGTGTTGGTCATAACGCTTTCAAAAATGCGTTATGATTTTTAGCCTGCAAACTTCCTGACGGTCTGTCGGCCCAACCGGAAGCATCAATTCGTTCATTCGGCGTGCTTCAGCGCTTGCTGTTCGTTCTTCAATGAATGAAAATAAGTTGTTGAGCGAGAGCGTTCGTCACACGCCTCGTGCAGTGGAAAGAGATACTCCTAAACATGGCGAACTCTGATGCAGTTTCAACAGAGACGGAGTTTTGCCCGTTGTGCAGAAATCGAGGGAAGAATAGTGGGCTAGGGATCTTCTGGATCAGCCTCAAGGATGCTGTCAAACTATGTCAGGATTCCCAGGTACGGTTATTCCTCAAGATTTAGTTGAAAAATTGTCAATGACATCAGTGTTGAACACAGATGCCATCATATTGCAATGCTCCCTGAGTCGCTGGCTGATTTGTTCTTATTTTCTTTCCAGTGTACCTACCCTCTTGGCATTGAATCATCGCAGAAAATTATGATCGAGAAAAGTGCCATGCCTCGTGCTCCACACAGAAAGAAGATAAAAACCTGCAGTCGAAAAAAATCTGTGCAGAGAATCAACCGATTGAACTCATCACTGAGTCTGAAAGATCCTTCATTCACTTCACCTGCGAACAGCAGCACAGTAACAGACGATGACCGCTTGTCACAAACATTTGATGAAATACTGAGCGAACTATCAAGCTTGGATAGCACTCCCGCTCCTAGTATATCCAACTCTGAAAACTCACTTGATGTCTTCTCATCCAGCAGCGCTTCCCTCACAACAGACGACCCTTTTGACATTGAGTCATTTTTAGATTCCTGTTCGCCTGGGGTCATTGATTCAAGTCAGTCCTTAGATACGACATCTACAGTTGCAAGTGAGCCAGTCAGCATTCCTGAGATCAGTCAACCAACAGCGGAGGAAAAACCTCCAATCCATCTATCACCATCAGAAGTCACTGCAAAGACAAAAAGTGTCGCCCACAAAACCCAGAAGTCGCCAAAGAAATCTGCAAAAACATCTTTACCGAGTGAGAGCGTTGTGCTTAATCCGCCTCTGTTGGAATCTTGCTCTATTCCCTGTGATATTTCAAACTCTTTCTTGCAATGGAGGAACGTTGACAATTTATGTTGGTTGGATGTCTCTATGAAGTTGCTGGCGCACTGCCAACTGCTCTCTGACCTGATGACATCTTGCTCCAAGAACACCGTCTTGCATCGTTTGATGACCTCCTATTCAAAAGCGCAAGTAATGCTTCGGAAGGGATTACAGCTGAACCGTTGCCTCGATTTTTGCAAGAGAGGTCGACCGGTGCAGCTAGAGACGAGTGTGGGTCGTGTGCTTGTTCCCACCGGAGGGGGCGGGGTGTTAACCAACTGGGCAACGGTCAGCATATCACAGCTGGATAAGGAAGAGAAACCAACCATCGACAGCAGTGTGTCCGTCATGGACGAGCGGGCGCTGAGCCGCCTTGCCACGCGAGAAGACCAGCAGGCCCGGGCGCTCATGACAGACCTTCGTGAGGACATGTGGCGTGAGCTTCAACCCAGTCTGCGCTGCATGAGAGGTCAGAAGGACAGCCCCGTATTCGCCATTCCGCTGTTGCTGAACGAAGTGGAGAAAGACATAGCGCTGTCGTACACGTGGCGAATGGTCTGCCAGCGATGCAGCCACTCCCACGTTGATCCCGTCCAGCGTATTGTTCCCACTCTCCCCAGCACTCCGTCCGATTTCAGCATGCAGCAGCCGTGTTTCATCCGAAGTTGCCTTCACTGTAAACAACCTGGTCAGCGTATGAACATGCACATCAATCGGTCAGTTATCTCTCCCTCTTATTCAGTCTAATTTATTTTAATTTTATTTCAGGATGCCTGCCTCTTTTTTTGTGCATTTCGTTGAAGGTCTCCACCACAGCCAAATCACAGACTATGACTTCTGCCATGGTGATGACCAGTATGCGGTCAAGGGTGTCATTCAGTTTAAGAAATGTCCTGATCACTTTGTGGCATGGATCCGTAACCCTGTTGGTAGGTATCTGCTGGTAAGATGTACGTCAGCCAATGGCTATGTTCTTGGCTATGAATAATATTTCAACACAGTGGAGTCAGAGCCAGTGCGGTATTCTCTTTCGTTTTTTTTTAAACAAGTATCTTTCATTGTTTTTTAAATTAGTACAGTACATAAATTGGGCGAAATAGGGTCTTGAGTTAACTGATTGTGATGGCGCAAATTTCAACAAGAAGGAACAGTGAGAGTGAGTTGCCATGGTTACCTTGTGTGCCTAATGCAGTTGGCTGATGTGAGATCTCTCTGAGGTAGGGATTGGTGTTCGCCATTTCACTTACCCACGGAGTGTAAACTGACACTGCTGAGTAAATTGACATTATTTTTGCAGATCCTGGCTGATGGTTATTAGGCACGCCCGTTGCACAACCTTGGGCTTGTCTTCTTCTCGTTCGCTTTAACAGGTATAAACACTAAATCAGGCAAATTTCCTCCCCTGGGTTTCTTGGTGTGTCAATGAGTTCTGACACTTACTAGACTCTTTTTGTTTTTGTTTTTGTTTTTGTTTTTTTTTATTATCTGAGCTGATAGCTCAATGAATGGTGTTGCAAGAGAAACCAGAGACAGTGACTTGAGTGCAAAAGGGTCAGGGATGCCTCAGTCATGGGTTGAGCTTTGTATTGATGTTTTAAAAGTAACGGTTGTATTTTTATATTTTTATAGAAAATACATGGATGGAGTGTGATGATCTGAAGGGAACGCTTTGCCGCTTTCTTGCCTCCCAGCCTCCCATACTGCCATCCCAGATGCACTTGCTCATGTGGGAGAGACAGACCCCGGGCAACGGCTACATCAGACCCCCCCTGAAAGCCCAGAAGAAGGTTGCTATGACAACCATGCAGCTGCTGCATAAGTCTGCCTCATCTGTGCCGAAGGAGGATCGAATCAGCCGTATGAAGGAGCGGTTCCTCAAGTCGTTCTCTTCTTCATCTACGCCTCTGGTGTCCCAGACGCCTCACTGCAAACCTAAAGTGACCAAGAAACACCCGCAGTTCACTGGCTATGTCTCACTGAAGGCGCAGGACAAAACGCCACCGAAAGTTGTGCGGAAACCAGCCAGCAAACAGAAATCGGTGTCTTTCGCTGAGGATAAACCAAAAAAGGGGGCTCCTCTTATCCGCAAAAGGAAAGCTGAAGCCCCCGCCAACCCAAAACCCCCGAAACAAACCCCCGGTTCAGAGGACACAGTCTTCAAATTGGAGATTAGTCACCCGACTTTCAGCCGCGTCATCACGTTGAAGAGTCCGGTCAAGACGCAAACGCCCTCCTCGTCCAAAGGCAAGTCCGCACCGTCACCGGATTTGGATGAAATATTCCAGAAACTTCGTGATACTCTGAAGGATGACCAGAGTATAGCCAGCCCTCCTCCGCCTACTGTAACTCCGCCTCCTGCGCATACTAAGCGGGTGACTGGCAGTCTGTGTCCTCCTGATTGGCTGTCTTATGCAGCGGGCATAAATCCTGATTCTCTAAAGTAAACGGTGCTTCCCTACATTTCAATGCGTGCTAGTCTTGAGGAAATAAAACTGTGATCGTAATTATCCATTGGAATTTGTGTCACTATTTTTGGAAATTAGTTATTCAGAAGTGATATGCACCAATTAGTTTAATAGCTATTATACCACTCAGTGAGTCTGCCAGCCAATCAGCCTTGTGTATTTGAGTGCATAATCCGTGCATAACGAACAGGCATAAATAAATAAACAAAATGCGTTATTCACTCCATGCACGGAAAGGATGTGATTCTGAAGCCAGATAACCGAACTCGACTTCGCCAGTTTGCCTCGTCGGTTATTTGGCTCCAGAATCCCTTGAACTTGTTTATCTGATGATAACCACCTTCTTACTGTGACTTATCCCTTAATTATAGCGTTAAAGCTCCAACCATATAATTCTAGACGTACTATATATCGCCTCCTAAGCCCTCCTTAGTTCTTATCAGTCCTTAAGAAATCCTAGATTATGATAATTTCAAATGAACTAAATGCGCAAAACATTCTTGAACAATGATCGAACACACCGATGTCTTTTTGAATGGTTTCTTTGAAAGATGGTACGCGACTCCGGAAATTGCAATTTTCGTGATTCATTGTAAATATTTCCCTTCCGGTTAGCCCAATCTTGGGGAAAAATACAACTTTAACCAGGGATATCGTGTACAGCTTGCTGCTTGCTGTTTGCGTTACATGTACAACGATAATGTAGAGAATAAATGTGTAATTCTTAATTAACTTATGACACCAACAAAACATCCATACATTTCTTCTTCAGAATAGGCCTAAGGATGAATACAGATAATTGATTCAACAGAACTTAAGAATGCTGATGGCCCTAATTTTATTCGGCGAAGACGCTTTGTGCGCAACGTTTCGTCGATGCTATGCAAAATGCTTATTATTAATTGGTTATTTAAGCGATACAAAGTACGATGAAAATCATGAACATCGTTCATCGAGTGTTTTGAATGCGCTTGATTGCGAAGATTATGAGTGAAAGATGAAGCGAATTACGACGCAGTGTCGTAACTTCGTAATTATGAAATGAGTTTAAGCCAACAGCTAAACCTAAAGACATAATTATCAGGATAAGAGGTTGCAGCAACTATAATTTATAACTATTTTAGGGTGCATTAATTACGTGGTTTTAGAGAAAGGGGCCTTTTTATCTAACACGTTACGCAGGGTGGAAAAATCACTACTTGTAAATACAATTCTGAATCACTCTGTATTAGTTTACAAGATATCATTTTGTGCATGTCATATAGCTGTTATTTATGTTCTACATGTACTAACAATTATGAGGATGGTTAAAATCATTCACTATTGATAAAATTAAAAATGGAACACGGTAAATTTATTC
Organism: Capitella teleta; assembly: GCA_000328365.1. NCBI lineage: Eukaryota > Metazoa > Annelida > Polychaeta > Capitellidae > Capitella > Capitella teleta. The sequence continues at coordinate 222,447 of KB300949.1, forward strand.
ATGACTTCTAATTTTACAAATAAAAAAGGATTTGTTTTCGTGAAACGATTTTTTTTTTTTTTTTTTTTTTTTTTTCAGAACAGAGTTGACCGGGAGCAGTAAACGAATTAACGGAAAATAGAATTAGTGTCACATCTTTCACATGACCCTTCACCATTTCATGTGACCTTTCACCCTTCACCTCAGTTTCATTTTCTTTTCCGTCCAACCGAAGTCAGATCCCGGTAGACGTTACTGGCGCTCAGCATTCGCTGCTTGCGATCCCTTAGTCCCTTTAAGAACTGTGACGTCACATGGAGATCCCCCGAAACCGACAAATTGGCTCCCCGTTTGGCCGTCGTTGGTTGTCGCCAAAATGACGCCAAGTCATGGGCAGCCAACGGCGCCAACTTTTCTCGGAACTCCACAGCCTGCGAGGAAATCCTCCGGTTCAGTTCGGTTAAGATCCGACGGAGTTTTTCTGTTGAGCGGAAGAAGTTCTCCTCGGTCGATTCGACTGGTTGGTCTTCGTCTCGGACAAATGTTTGTGACGTTTTTGCAACCAGACTGAAGAGGACGAAAGAAATGGCCACGCAGTGCGATATGCGATGCATGACGGACACTGTGTCGTTCTTGGCTCTGCAATTAAATACAGTTTAGGTCGTGATTAGCCAGTTTAATTAGCCAGTTTAATTAGGTCGACAAAGTTTCGTTGTTTTTCTCAGTCTGAATTGTCATCATACCAGTGTCGCATGCAGTATGCATGCTTTGGATTTACGCTTGTCTTATATGTATCATAAGATCGACTTAATTGGTGTAGCTTAATGTGTTCATTGCGTGTTCTGGGGGCGGCGTGGGTGTTTTAGTTCTGTGTTTTATATTTGAATTGGCCAAAATTCAGGTCACGAATATTTGACCCTTGGCAGGACCAAAGATCCTATACGTAGTTTAACCTTTGGTTATGTGCTGGCGGTCACGTTCACCATTCATTCCATCGATCAGGACGCAAACAGACACACGTATATTGCAATGTCTGCTCCTGTTAATTAGACTGGCTCAACCAATGTCATCATGGCACTTGATCATAATAAACCTTCGGGTCTTTATCGATTGTGTTGTCTGGCATTGTTCGCAATTTATAAGCATAACACACTAATTTGAACTCATAATTCCGCGATTTCTTCTTGAGGTCAAATTGCGTAATTAACCTGCGCTTCCCAAGAACACGAAGCAGTCATTAACGATCAGGCAAAAGCACCTGCGACGAAGCCTCGAATCTATGGTCATCTTCTGACCTGATGACTCTTTTGTCAGCAGGTCATCAAGTGCTTAATTTGCCTTTGCATAATCTACCAACGAATCCTTACTGCGTCTCGTTACATTGTCGCAGTGCTCATACACTTATAATTGTACGAGAGCATTTTATAACACTTTACAAAACATGGAAAATTCCCCATATACTGTGAATAGACTTATGAATCACCCTGTATTATGAGAATATATGACTTCCAAATAATTATGAGGGCCATCGAATAGCTCAGTGGGTTTAACCGGCTGACTGCAATCCTATGCCGACCGTGGGGGTCGAGGTCCCGGGTTCGAGACCCGATCAGGCCACGGGCGTTATGATTGTGAATTATAATTGTAATTCGTTATAATTGTAATTCTTTTGTGACTCTGCAGTGCTGCCCAACTGCGTAACAAGTCCGGGCGCTGTGTACTACTGTCTATGATGGTATGCAAGATGAAGAACCCTTGGGATTTATCGATAAGAATAGGGGGAAACCCCGGTCCCGGGCTTTCTGTTCTGGCGCCCGTATCATCCGAATGGTTTGGGAGGAGCCGTAAAACCCCATCATGTCTCATACTGCAACGCTAGACCTAACTGTTTGTGTTAAAGGGAGGGAGAACTGGTTAAAAATGAACTTTGAGTCGTTATTTGATGCACCAAAAATTATTCCTATGCCTGGCCCACACAAGGAATATCATCGCTAACGATTTCCCGGGAGATATATTGCTAATTAGGCGTGACGTCATACGCTGTGATGAAACACCGAGTTCCCCATTTTTTACAATGGGCCTCGTCATATCAGAGTGTCCTGCGACTAAACCCCTGGATATTTTTTATTTTTTTCGGAAATAGATAAAATAATCATTTTTCCACCAAGTCAGGTACGAATTTTTTTTATTTTTTTTCGCTATTTTTCTTATTTTAACAAGCGATTATCTAGGACACCCACCATGGTTTCTCATCCTGAAACAGTAAAAAGGTCAGCCAGAGTGCACCACGCATGCGCAATACTGACGCTTTCGTTTCGTAAACAACAAACATGTCTTTTTATGGCGAAGATGGTCTGCTCTGATTGGTTGAAATCGATAGCTTCACGAGGGGAACGGGACCAATCACGGCAAGCCCTCAGCTGACAAATATTTCGATGAAAATATGTACTGAACTGATTAAAGGTATGCCAAGAATAGTCTAGAAAATTATTATATCTGCTCCATGTTAACTGTTACTATGTTTTTGCGAGAAAGTCTAACAAAACAGGTCGCAGTGTTAAAAATTAGAGTCACGGACTATGGATTAATTAATGCTCATCGGGCGCATAAATAAGGCATCGCGCTCGTACTTGTCATTTGAGTGCTGTTGTCGAGATGGTAGCACTAATGTTTATTTCCTAAATTCAAAAACAAAACAAACCACAGTCTGTATTGAAACGCCATACAAGAGATGACATTCCATAGTACTTGTTCAGGGGCTCATCTGATTCAGCTCACAAAAGACCTCTTTGCGATCACACACCACTTGCATTAAATTAATGATTCCTCCCTCATTCAAATTTCACTTTTCGTTTTCGTGGCATACGTGGGCGCATAATAAGTTATTCAATCCAGGCAGTTATTATTTATTATTTATTTATTTATTTATTTATTATTATTATTTATTTATTATTTTTTATTTATTTTTGATAATTGTTCAAGAATGCGATTAAATAATTGATTGGCATCGCATGAAACAGAACAAGGTGCACATACAGAACATAAGTAACATGTATATACATGTAGTACTATTCGCTCTATTCACACCAATCTACTTAGTGCTTCAGAATTTAGAGCAACGTCCGTCACCGTGATATAAGTCGAGTGCGTTAGAAATGCAATGATCCTTCATTGTGCTTTGGTTCACAATGCGATGCCAATGCATGCTCCTGATTGCCAAAACTTCCTTCACGGGAAGAATCTAATGGGCCTTGTGTTGAGAAGAAAGCATCCGTTTGCCAGATGTCATCATTCCAGATGTGGAAATGTTCTTGGTTTGAAGTACCCCCACCCTTTTACTCCAATAAAAATCAACCCATATAAAGCGCTGTGCCCGTATTGCTACCGTTATAATTATGGGAAAGCAAACAATTGTGGAGTTCCAATGTCAGTAGGTATTGTATGCGTAGCACCAAGTCGGGAAATTTGTGAATTATGGGAATCATAGATGTATATATACAGAGTGGGCCAAAAGTAGTATATATCTACGCCACGTTGAAGATCTCAATGCTTTTCAATGATGCTAATCATTTCTGAGAAAGTGTTACAAAGCAGATAGCAGTGTAAAAATCACACAAAGATAAGAGAAATAATTAAATGCTTGGTATGGTTTGTCTAACATACCATGCGCCTATTCCTATCATTTCTATTCAAATTATTATCATCAACATTTACCGTATTCCGATTTACTCTGTATATTGGTGAGTGCTGTACAAGAGCATTGTACGGGATACCTTGGTGGAGGTTAGATTCCTGACAGTATTATACAATAGCATGTTCGCCCTGGAGGCGCGGAAATTGTGCTATCATTAGTGCCAAAGAATGCAGTGCCAAAATCTCTTCTCCTAAAGGTGAAGCGAAGAAGCACCCACAATTCAGGATTTACATACATTCAGTTGCTATGGTCAAATTATATGATCATAAATTTCCCTTCTTCTAAAAAATAAACACACTTAATCTTGTCTTCGTCTTGTCAGTTATCGTAGGCAAACCCAGTTCAAAAATCCAATCTTTGAAACTCTTTTGTTCTTCAATTAGTCTTTAAAGTCCATTAATCACACAATTCTAATGCCTGCGCAATATTGTCAGACATGAATAGCCTTTCGCATGTGGTCAAAATATAAAAGAACT